>JAPMOR010030542.1:21592-73179 GCA_026543865.1 Argiope aurantia | reverse complement strand
TTGTCATGCAAAATTGCAATCATTTGAATTACTGACTTCTTATACTACTACACTGATCCATTCTAATAAAATGAAACATTAGAATCATTTTTATAACATTCTGTAAAAATAACTTTACATCGCAATATGTATTTTGCAATTAATTTCATACATAAAGTTAATAAAATAGAATATTTTTATAAACTGATCTGGTTTAAAAAGAGGCTATTACTGAGAATATAGACATTTCGAATATTTAGTTCATATTTATCAGTTCAATTTCACAGAAATTAAAACATGTATGGGGAATTGAAAGCTATTTATATTTTTATACGTTATCTAAAAGAATTATTTTAACTTGCATATAATAATTATATGAATAAAAAGGAGACAAGTGATTTTTCTGCATATTTTAATGAACAGTACACAAATTTCTCGATATTTTTGTTCCTTTAATGTATTTAATTTCAGATGATTAATTCATATAATAGTCTGTAACTATGCTCTATGTTAATTCTAACGATAGTTACGTGCAAATGGCTTGGAAATGTTAGTTTGAGTGAAAATATTTTAAGTGATTCGTACACATTATAATTGAATAGTTAAGAGTCCAATAATTCTATAGATCTTTTTCAGAAACAGTGAATGTAATTGACGATCCTTTTTAAAATGTTCTAAATAAAACATGAATTCTACTGTACAATCAAGTACATTTTCATAATATTCAAATAATCATAAGTAGTAAGAAACTAAGCAGTGATTTACTTGGAAATCTCTGCATTTTTATAAATCATTATTCAAATATTTCTTTTTTATATTTTTTTGTAATGAGAATTATCTTTATGACAAATCCTTCATATAACTACGTAACAAGATAACAGAAAACTCAACACCAGTAGTTTTTTCCTCCTCCCCGCCCCCTAGTTTCGTTTTGTTTTCTATGTTCAAACTGAGTCATTTTATGCAAAATCCATTGTTATGAGCAGATGGTATCAGAGGGAAAAAATGTACGGTTGACAGCAGATGTTTCAAAAACAAATGTCTGAAAACATCTGGTAACTGTCATTTTTAACATTGAACAAAAGTTTGATCTAATATGTCGTCAATCAATTAAAACTATGAACATTTCATGACACTTTTTCTTCTTGGGATTATTTTTTCTTTTGTTTCACGAAATATTCATCTAAATAGATGAATTTCAAAATAATTTCTATTTTATTATTTTTTTTTCACTATTATATCTTATTAACCCATTTAACGATTGATTTACGGTTAATTCTATGTTAAGTACACGTGTGAAATTTATTGAAGACATTAAAGGATTAAACTAAAATAAACTTTTTTTATGCTTGAAAAAATACCCAGGCTTCTCTAGGTGTGCCATCATTTAAATCCTTTAAAATGATGACACACGAAATAGTTTATATAGTTCGCCAATAATTTTACTTATCCGTTAAAATTTGCTAGTGTTTTTTTTAGAAAAAAATCTTATATTTATCAGAATTCTATTGCAAAGTTTTGTAATATTTAGGAAGAAAATTATTATTATATGATAAACAAATACAGAAATGAAGAAAGTTTAAACCGTGACTGGATCTTATGGCAGATTATCAATAAAAGTTGTTGGGGATGTTATAAATATTGCAGTTTCACTAATTTCGATTATCACAATCAGAGTTAATGAATAATCTGTCACAATATAAGTTAGTAAATGGATGGTAATAAATAAATTTATCTCCAATTTTATTCGCATGGTAGCTGTATGCAATAGGACTTGCTTGAATGGAGGTACCTGTATAGGACCTGATGTTTGTGGATGCCCTCCAGAATATCGGGGACTTCAGTGCGAATTCTGTAAGTTAAACGATTTTTTTTCTTTTCTTTCTGCATGATTAACAAAATCTATTCTGAATATTTGCAAAATAATATTGTTACGGATTTCACCGGATTCGCCTTGTAGTGGGTGTATGGTGTGAAAACAATCAGCAGGCCTTAGTAGAAAACAACAAAGATGTTTATTTAACACGAAGACACTAACACAAAGGCGAGAAATATTTACAGCCGAGACGAACACATGATAGCACACAGCAGCACTTTACCACAGTGCACAAAGCGGCTAGACAGAATCCAGCAGGAGAGGGGATCTTCGGAGCTTCTCTCTAAGATCTCTCTAACGGTTGAACTTCTCACTGTCTCCTCGTCTTAGCTGCCGACTCACTACTTCTCATACCTGGCTGCTACACACACACGACGCTGCTTCCACAGTAGACGACAGGACTCGGCACACAGCAATTCCGTACTCGCTCCATATAACACTGGCACTACGCCGTTGCTTCGCTATCCTTTCGAAGACTCGTTACTTATCTACGACTCCGACTACGCTTCAATTCACCACACGCAGCTTGAGACTTCTGGCCTTTTATAGTTCCTGGGAGACGGAAATAGAAGGTTCTGGGCGTATCTCAGTTCCTACTGATCGGATCGTTAAAATTCTCGAAGTTTGCAGCATTATCCATTTTGTCGCCAAAGTCGCTAAATTCGTCAAGTTGCCAAATGGTCTCTAAGCTCTGGGGTTACTGGCTCGGTACCCTAGCAGCATCTAATACAGATTATTGTAAATAAGTCTTTCCGGTGATAGAACTAACCGTGCTGGGAAGCAACATTACTGGTTTGTAACAATATCAATTTTAAATGGTGTAACAAAAGGAGCATTTACTTTTATTGTTGAAAGACATTAAAATAATATTAAGTGAATCATCAATTACATTGCTGCACTATAATGATTAAATTAATAATATTCATTCGATTAAAAAATAATCATTCGATCGCCAAGAAGGAATATCGTTAGGCTGTAGGTCTGAAGTGTAAAACCTTGAAGCACTGTGGTGACTCATGAAGGAATAAGAGTTAAGAGATAATTTATTAGATATGCAAGGCGAACACACACACAGTTACTCATTTTAAATCGTTTTGCAAATAGAAAACACTTTAATTTGCACATATAAACACACCAAGCTAAAATAAAAGAAAAAAAATTTCATGTTATCACGTGAGAACATTAGTTTTTAAATCGTTTGTCTTAATTAAAGTCATTAGCCAGTTTAAACCGGTTTGAAACAATCACATGACTATCAGATTACGCATACGTTGATATTTAGAAAACGATGTTTTTTTGTTTTTTTCCCCCATCTCAAAATTGTTTGAGCTCCAATTATTTTTTTTCCAGCTAGAAAAATTGAAAATTAAATATATATATTATTTCGATACCACCCCTCACTGTTTTCTTTCTCTATGCTTCTTCGGGCGATAACTTATTATGATCCTTTCATTTACTGACAGGACAGGAGAATCGGATACATGGTGGACATTTGTGCCAAGTCGTAGCTTTTTGTTGGAAATAAGTCGCCAAATGTGACAATCTTCTTTATTATTTTCTAATAACTCTAAAAGCGAAAAATTGATGCCACAAAAGCGATAAATCGCCAATTTTAGTCCGTGCATTTTGTAGCTTCAAACATCTCAAACCAAAACATCATGTCGCATGATAAAATTAAAAAAACGACAAGGATTAATGTTTTTGCAAGTTATTCGATGTAATGGGGGAAAAAATGGATCACCTCACAGGCACTTTTCTGGATTGTACATTATTTTGATATTTCGAAATTTTTAGTTGTTAAGAAAAGTATCATAAAAAAAAGAAATCGTAGAATAAATTTTTCAGAAAAAAAAATTGACGTATAATTAGCACATGAAATGAATTGTTTAATTATTTTACTTCTGAAAACAAATAAAAGCTTGAATAATTATCTAATAATTTTGGAGAGCGAAGGGTTAAGGAATGTCAGCATTTTATACATTGCCGTTAATAAATATACATTTTAAAATAATACTGATTTTTGCAGATTTCTTAAAATGTGACGTCCGAAAACTCTCCAATGGTGCCCAGATCAAGTGGGTGTGCACACACTCGAAAAATGAAACTGCATGTAAAATTAAATGCAAAGATTCCCTTCAATTTGCCACTCCCACCGAAGAAGTTTACAAATGCTCTCCAGATGGAGTATGGACCCCGAACGTCATACCTGAATGTGTTTCTGCAGGTAAGAAATCGATGATAAAGCTTTTAAAAGGATGCTCTAGCTTTCCATCTCATTTATTTTTTGTTTTTATATTTAAATAGTCACAATGTGCACAGAAAATTTATTTAATATGTTGCTACACATTTTTTTAGTTTTTTCTCATTATTCTCATTTATCACCGTATTTTATGCAATGTATTAAATGATATTTATATGTGTTTACTGAAAAAGAAATTGTTTTTATTACTAAAAAGAATTTAGCAAAACGATAGATTATTAAATGTCTTAAAGTTAGCGATTAAAATAAGAAAAATTTTGACGTGCAAATTATGTGTTCAGAGACACCGGTTGTGTTTAATTCAGATGATATGTTTTTATAATAATTTACTGTAATTTTCAAAGCATGTAAGCATATTTTCTGAATTCCAAATGCCAATTAGAAGAAGTATTGGATAAAACGTAAATATAAATAAAAAATAGAAAAAAAATCAGAAAAAGCAAAAACGACGAAAAGAATTTTATTTAAGGCATTTTGCCATTTTGTTACTACAAAAATCGTAATGGCATTTTGCCATTACAATTTTTTAGAGATGATTCATCTACAGTGATCACATCAATATTAGTTAAGTTGATAAGTACTTTCCAAAAATTAACTTTACTAAAAAAGCTTTTTTTAAAAAAAAACATTACTGCTAAGTAGAAATCGGGGCAATATGGGATGTTTAATACAAATATAGACATGTTTCCAATTCGGTACAAAGAGTTGAACAGTTCCGATAAATCCAAAACGTCCGATGACTTTCAGTTCGTCATCATATTGCAAAAAGGAAAGGTACACGGACAATATACCTTGTTAAGACCTAAGAATTATGGCTTATAAATCAAGTCAAGAATTACTAGCGATTGAAAATAGGTTATTAATATTTCATAGCTTATTACAATTTTAATTATAAATTTCTGAGACATAAATAAATTAACTAATATTTCTATTAAGTTACTAATATTTTCAGGCATATAGAATCAATGCATACAATACTGTTATATATGTATACATATACTTTAATACTAAGCATACCGACATTTCACCGATACATTGGATCGGAAAACGGTTATTTGATACTTTCTCTGGTTTAGTGTTAACTTAGTATATGTAGATACAATTTTAAATAATCAAAATAACTGTACGCCATACTAATTATGAATTCTGATTACTCAATAAAAAGTGTCATCTATAATATTTATTGTATACGATTTAAGAATGACTAACAAACGATTCTACAAACTGATTTATATGCAAGAAAGGGATCGTTATGCCCATTTTATCATTTGTAAAATATTCATTTATTTGAGCAACAACGACATAAAACATATCACCATTGAAATTTGAAATTTTGTAATTTTTATGTCTCAAGAATTTGCTGTGGCTATATTAAATCAAATACTTGTTAATTATACGCACTTATTTTTAAATTAAATATAGTTAAAAATAATTTCATTTGTATTCATTATTGAGTGAAAACTTTTATTCGACAACAAAATTTTTTTGTTTGCAATCATTGCAACATTAAAAAAAAATTACTAAATTTTCATTTTCTGTTATCTTTTTCTCCCCAGAATCAGTAACAAATTCAACTGATGTAACTACACATGGAACTAACGTATCTACACAAGCGAGTGACGTAACTACACATGGGACTAACGTATCTGCACAAGCGAGTGACGTAACTACACATGGGATTAACGTATCTACACAAGCGAGTGACGTAACTACGCCTGCTAGTGAAGCAACCACGAAAGAAACAGAAGCGATTACGTCAGAATCTTCTAAAAGGAAATGAATCAACAAAGGAATTTAAATTTAGTACCTTATCTCCAAGAAGCTCAATGTACAAATTTTAATTAAAATTAATTTCATTTATAAAATTTTAATTTTATTATTTCGTATTCATTTTAAAAGACGGATGTTTAAAAACTAAAATGTTTAAACGAAATCATTCTTACTACAATAGCATTCGAAAAAAATCATTCCGATTTCGAACGAAATTTACTCCACTGATTTTATCAGAATTATTAAAACAATTTTAGATAAATTTCAGAGCATACAAATATTAGGCGAGTGCAAAAATTCTACCGGTTTTATTACCCATAAAGAAGAGCAAATAATCGCAAAATGATCAATATCTATTATTGTATATAATCCCCATTGCTATTTATGACCTCCAGTATTTTTGGTAGGAGATGAATCCCACCGCGGTAAAATTCCGACGGTTTCGAGTAAAAAAAAAGTGTCTTGGATGGCAGTTTTCACAGCATCATCATCAAAAATTTTCTGACTGAAGGAATTGATCAATGCACGAAATAGGTGATAGTCAGTTGGTGCCAAGTCAGGAGAATAGGGAGGGTGAGTAAAACCTCTCAACCAAAGCCCAGTAACTTTTGGCGAGTGATGATAGCAGCATGTGGCCTGGCGTTACCGCAACGACTAATGAGACCTGCCCGCTTTGCTACCCAATTTGAGTGCAGGCTGTCTAACTGCAGATAGTAGAAAGCAGCATTGACGGTTTGGTTGAGTGGTAGGACCTCCCAGAACATAATTCCCTGCACATCTCATCACACACTTAATAACATCTTCATGAGAGGAAATTAAGCTTTCAAAATTGATGCAGGCGGATCAGAAGGACGACACACAGTCTTACAACGCTTTACATTACGGTACATAATCCAGTTCTCATCTCCTGTCATAATTCGGGTCAAGAAACTGTCGTTTTTGCACCGGCAAAGCAAGGAAACGGATTAAGATTCGGTCATCCCGTTGATTAGTTGTCATATTATGTGGAACACAACGATCCAACTTTCTCGTAAAACCCAGCTTAACCAGCCGTCTCTCGACTGCTATCCAGTATGCATTTTTGCACGGTTGAGTTCGGATTTTTCTTTATGGCTTGGTCAATAGTGTCTTCTCCAACGTGTGATGGCAATCCATTAATAGACTGACCTTCACAGCTTCTGTCGCCTTTCCTAAATTTACGAAACCATCGATGACATGTGCTTTTGTCTATTGCATCCTCCCCATAAACTTGACAAACATTGTGACATGCTGCGGCTGTCGGATTCTTTTTATCGAACTCGTATAACCAACAATGTCTTATATGCTCCTTCTCGCTTTCCATGTTACACCTTCTGAGATTACTTTTTTTTTTAGATGATCAACTTTGGGAGACACGATACATTTATATGTGAGGCATCTACACATTTGATTAGCGGGCCGCGGCGGCCTGATGGTAAGGTCTCGGCTCGTGAGCCGTAGGGTTTCAGGTTCGAGACGCGATTCTACCGAAGAATCGTCGTGTAAAGGGAGGAGTCTGTTACACGTTAAATCAGTCAGGGCCAAACGTCCTTCCGTTGGTGTGGTGTGGAGAGGGGGTGCCAGCTCGGGTGTTGTCCTCATCGTCTGACCGCTGTTCAAAATTATGAGGTCCGTCCTAAAATAGCCCTACTGTTGCTTTACAACGGGACGTTAATATAACTAAATGTATGATTGTCCGATGATGTGCATCTAATGACGCACATCGTCGGCCAATCAATGTTATGTGTGAAGTCAATTCCATTGTAAATTTGCATATTTAAAAACGGGTAGAACTTCTGCACTCGCCCAATATTATGAAGTTAAAAATTCCATTTCATAAAAAAAATGCAGAAAGATTTCTTTAAAATGATCTAATTTCTGAGCCATAATATCAATTTAGAATGTACTTTTAGATGAAAAATGGTTGAATATTTGGTTATATCTGGTATATTGACTTTGGTGGCATAAAATTTACTTTTAATTCCAAATTGGTTAATTTAATTTAGTTTAGCCTTTAACAGTTAATTTGTGATTTAACGACAAATTAGACCACAAGTACTTATAAAAAAAACACCCTTGCCATTTTGTAAGCATTTTTGCTGCCATTCACACTATTTGATTAACATTTGTAATTTATACCAAAAGTCTAATTAGATTGCCCTTTCTACTTTAGTTACAAAAGAAAAATTCATCTAATTAGATTCAGATCTCGGGATTAATAATAAAGGACAGCGAATGGATTGGAAGTTCATTTTATTTTGTAGAAAGACTTCAAAGTAACTCACAATTAAATCATTACTGCAAATCGATGAGGCATATTAATCAAATTTTATTCTCTAATAATACTGATATAAATATTCTAACAATAAAAAATTGTGCTAATGCCAAATTAAATGTGATAAAAAAGGAAAGTAAAATTCAAACGAATGAGTGCTACCAAAAATGAAATCTTCGTTTGTTGGTTTACAACGTAAATTTATTTTTTCATGAAATAATTAATATTTTATAGTTCAATAAATGTAAACTGATATTTTTTATCTTTTGTTTAACGTGAAACTTCAGTTAGTAAAAAGAAGTTTATTAAGAACACAAAATTGTTGTAACTTACAACACTTAAATGATTAATGTGACATACATTTTTTTAAATCAAGCATTTTTAAAATGCATGATACTCCTATGAAAATTCTAAGAATGAAACAACAAATCAACAATATAAGACCAATGTGAATGAGTAGCAATTCAAGCGTCCATGTTCTCCAAAGCATCGACGTCATCTGCGTCCAGTTTCACTATCTTTCGACCGAAGTGGTCCTCAATATTTTTCAATATTTGCAAATCTTCCTCTTTCTCTACCATGTTGATGGCGATGCCGCGCTTTCCAAATCGCCCACTGCGGCCGATCCTATGGAGGTAGGTTTCGCAATCGGCTTCCTTGTTGATCGTCACTGGCAGGTCGAAATTGACAACGAGAGTCACTTGTTCGATATCGATACCTCGAGAGCATACATTCGTCGTGATTAAGACCTATAAAACAAACAGGAATCCAAAAAAAAAAATTGAAACCAACAAAACAAAAAAAAAAAAAAAAAAAAAAGTTGCAACGAACAGAACAGATATTGCCATTCCGATATTTATAATAATAAGGATTATATGTTGATAGTAAAGAGAAATTTCCTAAAATAAACACAGACAGAAAGGAAATAATCATTACCATTGACAAAATTAAATTAATATTTTCCATAGTAAATTTTTTGTCTAGACCGATAAAGCAACTGGTAAAAATGGTAATAAATAAAGTACAGTGTCTTTAATTTTAAACTTCCACCTTGAAAAGACATTAAAAGGGAAAGCGGACAATATTTTATAGAATTTGGTAATAATTTGCAGGAGCTTGTGGGATTTTATTTTCGGGGCGGATAAACTCACCACCAGTGGGTAATGACGATATATATAACATTACTAAACGAAATAAGAAATGAAGATAATTCAATTTTTCTGGAAGATGCTACAAATCTTGTTCAATGTGACGTCCATCATTTTCTGAAAGCAATTTAAATCCTATTACTGTGTTTACAACAGTATCTATCAGCTTATCATGAGGAATTGCAATTATCAAACACATGAAATTACTCCCATCATCACAATAAACACTGGCTTTGAAGTAACTCTATAGACAGGTCCGTTGACCGGGAGGAGCATGATATGAGTAAATGGCAGTTTATAATCTGGTCATCAACGAAATGAATCCTTTGACACATACACCAATGCGAAGGAAAAACCCGTCATGCATATAAAATGTGGTCTTAACAATTTATAAAATTATCAGTTCTCAACAAATTATTTCGAGTTTGTTTAGAATGAAATATACTGTGAGCGCTATGTATATCCCAAATTAAAGTAAGTATTGAATTATATTTGATGATGACAAATTTTTTTTTGAGGGGTGGATAAAATTTGTAATTCTTGGTAACGTACCATTTAAAGATAGAATATCAAAAAAGCTCTATTCCAATGTAAGCCATTACGGATATTATTCATTAAATTTCAACAAGATAGTAGATTTCATTAAGAATATGGAGAACATGAACGTAGATAAAAAAATTAGCAACGTTTTCATCATTAATTACAACAGCAGTTGTAGTTTACTTGTTTTCATTATCGAACACTTGAACCAGTTTAGAGAAACTCAATTTCAAGGTATGATGATGTAAAAAAAAAAAATGATCTGATGACCCGAGGCGTCAGCTATGCAAGCTAAAGACTATTACCTTAAAATGGCTTTTTCGAAATCGCTATTTTTATAGGCAATATGGCTAAATCTTTCTTACGCATTAGGAGGGGGAAAAAACTAGGTCTTCAATTTTTTTTAATGTTTATTAAACACACCAATAATTAATCTATTGCCGCTAACTTATTTTTAAAATCGTACTTATAAGAAATCTCTAGAAGAAATGTTCACTAAGACTGTCGCAAAGGCTAAGCCATCATCTGTTTCGCGAATTCAAAATTTGCTTTTATAAATGAAAAGACGATTATAGCCATCGGGAGTTTGATGAAATAAAACACAGTGAAGTCAAAAAAATTCCTCTAATACGTGAAAAATTATTTACCGAATAAATAGCTCACTTTAATAAAAATAAAATTTCAATTGACTGGAATATGAAAACATATATTAGCTTTTATAACCTGTTAACAACTTCTTCAAGACATAGAAAACAGTAAAATCAACTTATTGTAAAATAAATCTATTATTTAGAACTAGAAGACGTGCTCGTATAGACGTACTATTATCCTGCTCAAAATATTTTAGATTTACTAATGAAAGTTGAAATAGAAAATAAAATGCATTTTGGCTGAGGGTTTAAGAAAAAAATATCATTTGCAGCACACTTTAGATATAAATATAATAATAAAAGTTTTAGTTCACAATAATCTTAAATAATCTCTCTACACATAACTTTCAAAACCACTTAAATTAAAACTAATCATTAAAATCGAAATGAATAATGATCAACTAAGGGATAAAAAAATGCAGTGCTGTATAAAAAAAAGTGTTGAAAGACGACATTACTAACAGCCTTCAATTCTGTAAAGGGAGAATAAAATGAGACGGAAATTGCAAACCTCATCTCACTAACTTTTGCTTTATCCATGCTTAAGTTTGATCGTATGCTTATAAATCAGTCAATCTAAAGTTTTCGGCACTCACGTTTCATATTTGCAACAACTTTCCTACGAAAAAACAAAAGGTATTTTTTCTAGAAGTTTAATTTTTAGAAATTTTATTTGCAAGTATATTTTTATTTGTATGCACTCAGTTTTAGGCATATAAGAGTTTGCTGATTCAGTAGAGAGATGATTTTGAAAGAGTAAATGTTTTAGACGCTGAAATACAAAATAAATTTATTATTGGCTTGATATATCAATAGAAAAAGATTAAAAAACACTTATATGGCATGTAAAATGTTTTCTAATTACGAGTAACCATTTTAGAGAAACGAAGTGTATGGAAATTGCAGGAAAAAGACACGAAAAACTCAGCCGCAAGTATCAAGTCTAAGAACGGGATTATCCTAGTAAAGGATATAATAAGCAAATCTACAGACTCACGATGGATAACATGAGGTAAGAAATTTAACTCAAACTATCAAAATTACAGTGATTAGATCCAGAAAGAAGAAAACGTAACTCCGAAGAAACATCCGATTAACAAGTTAAGGCAGTTTCTTTTTTGTTATTCTTGAAGTAGATATGGCTTTACATTTAAAAATCCAGCGGCATTAAAAAGAATTTATTTTGAAGATGTGGATAAATTAAATTTATAACTTGTATATATTTCTTTCTTAACTACAAAAAAAAAATATTTACAGATATTTGAATTAAAATTATATCTTAATTTTTTTTTCTTCTCCCAAAAAGAAATATTTCGTTGTTACCTTTTCCTTTCCTTCCCGGAAGCGTGTCAAAACATATAATCGTTCATCCATACTCAGTTCACTCGACAGATATCCAACAGAATGTCCATCTTGAGACATCTTGCTTCCTAGCCACGAAGCTGTCTTCTTTGTTCTACAAAATATGATTGCTTGTCCAATAGAAAGAACTCCATAAATATTGGTCAAAGCAGCATATTTTTTACTCGCAGTATTGCACTCGATGTAGTACTGCTTCACATTTTCAAGTGACTCTTCCTCTTTTCTTAATGTTAAGACCATGGGATCCTTAATAATCATTTCTGCGAAGGCCATCACTTCGGGGGAATAAGTGGCTGAAAACAAAATGCACTGGCATTCGGGAGACAAAAGACGGTGGATGCGAAGACACTGGTCATGATGACCTTGCATAGAGATCATGATATCAGCTTCGTCAAGAATAAAAGTAGTCAGTTTTTCGAACTGGAAATTGCGCTGGCGTCTTCCCCAGTCAAAGACTTTCCCTGGCGTCCCAATCAAAACATGTTCTGTTAAAGTATAATTTCTTGGCAGTGTCTGTCCTTTGACAACATATCTGAATTCGATCCCTTCACAAAACTGTGCCATCTTCTGAGCTACTTCACCGATCTGCATTGCCAGTTCGTAAGTTGGCGCCAAGATAAGCACTTGAGGATAACGCAGTTCCGTGTGAACTCTGGTCAAACTGGCGAGAACAAAAGCAGCTGTTTTACCAGTTCCGTTCTGGGATTGAGCAATAAGGTTGACTGGAGGATCAGCGATGAGAACGGGCAATGTTGTCTCTTGAATTTTTGATGGGGCATTAAAACCCATAGCGTACACTCCTTTCAAGAGATCGGGGGGCAAGTTCAGTTGTTCAAAAGACTTTACGGAGTACAGAGGGGATTTAGCATCTCTTCTTAGTACTTCAACTTCGTGAGAACTACTTAGCAGGTGTGACCTCAAAATTTTTCTCATTAAAGATATTTCAGCTGGTGTCAAGGCTTTTTCGTCATCATCTTCAGTGAGAAGCGAATCCATACTGGGCTTGAAGGAAATCCTGTTATCCAGTTTTGACGGGTGAATATCGGTGGAAAGCATGGCCGATAGTCTCCTCTGTCTCTCTTCAAGGCGACCATGCTTTAATGATAGCTTTATGTTTTCGACATCATCATGAATTTGCTTTCGAGAAATGACACCTGATGACGAGTTCTTTTCTTTTATTTCAACTGAAGACTCCCAATCATCAAGAGAAGTAGTCATTGCACCTATAAAAGAAAATGCAACACACACTTGGAAATAAGCTTTTCCTATTACTATTTTAACTGAATAAAAGGTGGAGGAAACACCTTCAACTGAGTAAAATGAAAGGAATTAATGAGTAAATGAATAAATAATGTAACTGCTTAGTTTATATCTGAATAAATATTGGATAAAAATGCTTACAACAAGTTTTAAAACAAACGTATTCATTAAAATGTTCTCTTATGAGAGAGATCTTTTATCAAAATGTAACTAGTTAAAAAAGCAGCGGGAATTATCCTTTCAGAAATTTCTAGCATTTTTCACAAAATCACATACCAAATTTCATATATTTTAATTATCGGGGTGTCGTTATTGCGTTTACATGCTTGTGAAAGTACAGAGCGACAGATTTTCAACCCTCTGGCAGACTTAATTTCATACTTTGATATGGATCTACGTTTTAGTTGCTACAAATATGAACTAAATTTTAGCTTATCAAATCTTAACGTTTTGCAGGTATCGTGTTTGCTTGTACTCGGACAGCCGAACAGATTTTCCCTGAATAGATTTCATGCAAAATTTGATAAAAATCTACATACTTTGAGTAAAGACCACACCCCAGACTTGAAATATCTAGCTCAAAGCGCTTTTGGGTTAATACATTCACAAACAGAGCGACAGACACTCAAAATTTCAAAAATGTTTTTTCTGAGTCGAAGAACAAAGTTTCGTCAAAACCATCGAGTTTGAATATTTTGACCACAATAATACTTCGTATACGACAAAGCAACTAGTCAACAAGTACTGGAAAAATTATGAATATATTGTAAGTATTATTGGACGCTTGAATTTTCAGCCTGATCGCTAACACCAAATATAAAAATTACATGCAGATTGATACTTTCATTCAGTCATTTAATTTTTTTTATTAAATTTTAACATTTCAAGTTAGTAAATATAATTGCTAAGCATGCTAATGATGAAAAGATTTTAACCCTTTAACATGATCACTGTCATGACTCACGGCTGATATTAGACCCATCTAATTAGAAGAAACTTCTTTGCTCACTCTTATAAATACTAGATAAGGGGTCATCTAATTAATTGAATGACTTAAGACAACTGGATGATAGGTGGGAACTACAAGTATGTAACGCGAGTAAATACATAATTACAAAAATTATATATAATTTAGAAGCACCTCAAGTATTTTGTGTTTCTTAATTAAACCAATAAGGCAACACGTTCTCGAGGCGGGAGGTGTCATCTAATTAAATAATTAAAAGCAAAACAGTCAAAAAATTATAAACGAATCTCTTTTCATAAATCAATAAATTTACTTTCGAGTAGCTACTGCTGCAAACCGATGTAAATACTGTAATTAGAAAAGAAATAATTCTATTGTAACATAATGAATCAGATTTCTGAGAATTGAACGTCCAAGAAGTCTCTTTTCAAACCTTTTTACTTTATAATTCATATTAAAGAATTAAGTTTTTTTCCTGAACTTTTTCTACTTTTCTAAAGTTTGATAAAACCTTACACGCTCTAATTTTTCAAAATTAGGTCAAAAAGATTTAGATTTTGTACAACTGTTTTAACACAACCACATTTTTTTTTTTTACTCTCTTATAAACGTAGTATAGAAATCGTTAAAAAATTTCAAAGCTCCCCGAGTTCAAAAAATAAATTTTTAAAAAATGCCTATTTGTGACAAAGATAACTCAATAATGCTTTTGTGCTAGAAGGATGAAATTTAGTACATGATCTTTAAGCCAAGTGCGCAGATTTCTGTCTGCCCGATTGTTTGAATATAAAGTTGAATTAACACGATAACTACAAAACGAAAAGAACTGGATAACTGAAACTCGGTGCACGGATTTAACGCTGTAGAGTAGATCCGTATGAATGGTTGATTCAAATCCGACAATTGAAAGTTGATCCAATTCCGTCTGCCAGCCTGTACTTTCAGAAACATGTAAACGTGATAGCTTAAAAATGGAATGACTTAAATACATCAAATTCGGCATGGCATTTTGGAACTACAACTTTAATTTTGTGTGAAATTTTTGGTTCAATCGATTGGAGAAAAAGAGTTTAAAACACTAATTCTATTTTCAGATATTATTAACTGCACGCTAGGGATTAATCGCTAAAAAATTCGCCGAGGTGAAGCCGGTTAGGTTAGGTTATTTATATTAACGTACCGTTTTAAAGCAACACTAGGTCTATTTCGGGACGGACCTCGTAATTTTGAGCCGATGTCAGATGACGAAGGCGACACCTGAGCTGGCACCCCCTTTCCAAACTTCTTCACCACACCAACTGGAGGACGTTTGGTCCCTACAGATTTAACGTGCACAAGACTAACTAACATGACGGTTCTTCGGTGGAATCGGATCTCGAACCTGAAATCTTCCAGTTCAGAAGCCGAAAACTTACCACCAGGCCACAGCGACCTTTCCACGGAGAACCCGAAAACTTACCACCAGGCCACAGCGGCCTTTCCACGGAGAACCCGATAGATGCAGTAAAAATGCTGCATTAACGCCAAAGGTTAACATTTTGTGAATACAGAACTCCGATGCCATGCAAGACGTTCTCTAGGATAACATCTTTTATTAGAGAGCATTCCAGAAAATTTTGGGAAGGCCACTCCCTCTGGTTTTTAAATATGATTGAAATTTTTAAAGCAACACTTTAGGATTAACATCAAGAATAATTTTATCGTATTTCCTTTTTTTAATTAATAAAAGAAAATATTTCCATCCAGAGAAAAGCCGCACACAAATCACATAATATATAATCTCATAACATCCATAACAACCCTCATATATAACTCTCCAATCACAAAATAAAAATATTTCTTTTAATATTGTTAATTCTTTATTTTGGGGTCTTTACCCTCAGAAGCTACTGCGAAAAAACTTGGCTTAAAATAGTCACACGACAACATAACAATTCTGTAAAAATATGACCTGTTCAGAAGCATATGAAATCTTCAGTTTCTGGTGAATATTATTTTGTAGCGTTCACCAGAATGCAGTAGTTTTTGGAAGAATAATATCTGAACATTTATATTTAATTAAAATCATATCCTTAATAAATTTAAAAAATTAATGGATAAGTTCATAAATTATCGATTAATACACGTTATCCAGTATTTTAGAATTTCATCATATTAGAGTGAAAAACTGATTATAAAATTCCTTCTTTACAAGCATGAATTAACTCCACTTTAATAAAAGCATACATAAAAATACTTTCTGCCAAATTCCCATACTAGTATTAATTTGCAATTCTTTGTTGTTAACACTTCGAAATGAAACTAAGTCGGGATGTCTATTAAGAGACTTAAAAATAAGTATGATTACTAGCAAAATAAAGTTTAAAAAAAATTTAAGTATGCATGTTAATTAGCGCTTACTCTGGAAGAAATAACAGTGATATAAAATGCTTTGTTTTTTTACTTCCTTGTATACGTTAGAGAAAGTATAGTAATCGTTAAAAAAATCGAACTCGAGATTTTGATGAATCTTTACGTTTTGGACCTACATGAGTTCGATAAACACATTTTTGGGCACATTTGTCTGTAACAAAGATAACTCAAAAACACTTTGAGATTGACGGTTGAAATTTGGTATAGGTCTTTACACCAAATTTGTATATTTATATAACATTTTGAGCAAAATTCATTCATAGGAAATCTGTCTGTCCATCTGTTTGAATATAAATCAACAAAATAACCACAAGATGAAGAGAAATAAATTAATAAAATTTGCTGCACAGATTTAAACATCTACAGTGCATACATTTCTCAAAGTTTGAGACAAAACCAACAAGGAGTTGAGTGTCTGTCACTTTGTACTTTCGGAAACATTATAAAGCGATAATTCAAAAACACAATGACTTAAATATACCAAATTAGACATGGGAATTTGTGACTACAAGAGACATTTCGTGTTAAATCTTTCATTTCATTCGATTGTAGAAAACGTATCGAAAGCACAAATTGAACTTTCGGATATTTTTAACCACATTTCAGGGATTAATTGTCAAAACACTAGCCAAGTATCACACGATAGATTCAGTAAAAATGCTAAGTTCAAGCCAAAAGTTGATATTTCGTAATTATTGTACGCCAAAGTCATGCAAGGCGTTCTCTGGCAGGACAAGTTTATTAGAGTTATGCGAAAGAGTTTTGGGGAGACAACTCCAGTTGGTTAAAATATAAAATTTTCTAGGGCTAAAACAGAAATTGCTAAAGAGTTTGGTTATAAGTAATATCTAATCTACATTAAGCAAATATGCTAACGTATTTTCAAATACAAATCTAGTTCAGCCTTAAAATGAGCTCTTTGAAATTTAATGAGCTCAATTTAGTTTTTTTTATGAATAGTACAAAACGATGTTACAGTAACAACTATTCTGAAATATCTATTTCTTTATTCAAATTCACAATCATATCACGCTATCATAGATATTAGTAATATTTGCACACTGCTCATTATGCTTCTTAACACTATTTTTGTAAACATTTTCATTAGGTTTTTTTTTTTCAATTCTTTGGTCGATGCATTTTCAATGCGAAACAAAAATTATAAAACCTGATTACTACATAAAATAATACAAATCTTAATTTTGGTTATTCTTGGTTTACGTGAATTTGTGAGACCAAATCTTATATTTTTACATTTTAAGCGAATCATAGTTACTGGAGGTTAACTTTTATGAAAATTGTCTTTCTTTTATGATAAATACAATTCTTCAAATTTGAGTAAAAAATTCAAACATTGCAGTTTTGTATAAAATAAAATCTGATTATATTTAAGACTAAAAAAATGAAGGATTTTAAACTCGCAACAAGTTAGTTATTACTTCCATCTAAAATTTATAACAGGAAACTTATTCTTAATGAATACATTTGTTAAAATGTTTTGAATGTATAAACACCCACGTTTATATATAAAAATTTTGATAAGAGACGAGATGAAATGGATTAAATAAAAATACTGGTCAATTTGAATAATCAAAGTTTATATTTACAATAAAGTACAATACGAGTTATTTTGTCATTTTTAAATTTATTGAAGAAACAAGATGGAAACGACAAGTTCATTATTGATTAAGGATTTTTATGCTCATGCCAAATTCAAGAATCACTTTGCTCCAATTTATATTGAATTCTAACTGTCGTTTTCAATTTCAGATATGTTCTTATTTCTCAAGCGTGTTACATATTTTAAAAAACGATTAATTTAAAAATAATAATTCTATTCTATATTGGCGATTACTTTATACTTCTTGCAATGAAAAAAAAAAACAATTTGAAGAAAAGAATAAAGAAAACAACATAAAATATTACTTACGATTTGAAAACATAACGTTTCGGATGTCTGTGACGAGAAATATAATCCAAAGACCAGCGTCTTGGCGATGAAAGCGTAAATTTCAGATAGAAGATTAACTGAATGCTCGTTTCAATTTCTGGGCGTAGAATCAGTTGTTTGTAATTGTGGAAAAAGGTTTGAATAGACGAAAGAAGATTATACAAAACAAATTCCAGTGTGATGATATAAACTGCAATGTAGAAGGCACCATGCAAATGGTGCAATCTCCAATGTTTTGGCTACTGGTAAACGTTACATTCGAATGTGATAATTATAAACATAAATTCTGATATGATTCTGTCTATGATTTGAAGTAGTAGTTGTATTGCGACAACGCATGCCTGAAAATGAAAATATTGTCACGTGATCGTGAATTACGTTTTTATTTTGTTACTTCATTTCTAACATTGAGTTTAGATGTAGCCACACGAGAAACTCGTGTATCTTAAGAACGATATTTATTACAATTGCAGGAATAATTAAAACTAATTTTATTCTTAAAGAACATTATTAAAAGACTTAGTAGTTTAATTTGCTCACTTATTCGTTTTAAATTTTTATTTTTATCTCAATGATAGCAATTTTAATAAATAAATGCAATTAGTTGATTAAATTCCAGATAATTTTAATATATATTGTTAATATTTATTATTAAACTTGTAATAGCAGATTCAAATTATTTTGACATAAATTATTGTGATATTGATTTAATCAAATTTGCAATGGTAAAATCCATAATTTTCTTTCATTTCATTTTCTATGATGTATGATTTATTTTTATTTAATCCGTTATTTTTCTGCAATTAGCACAAATTCTACGGGAGCTAACAGAAAATTAGAGAGATACATAATACATTATGGCTGAAAGTCTTTATAATATTATGAAAGAATTATATGGCTATCAAAATTTGAAGTTTTAAAATATTTTGATGGAGAAACTATTAAAATAGGAGCTACATAAAATATTTAATTATTAAAATTTGAGGGAGCATTAAGATTGTCGAATCGGCTGGTCGCCAAAGGTGGCTAGTATAAAATAAAGTAGGTAAAATGGATTCATTTATTCCGCAGAAAATAAATTATTATTAAAGAATTAATTGAATAGAAATTTTGAAATGTAATAGGAAATTATTATTCCGAACTATCAAAAATTAATTATTAAATAAATATACAGCTTAACCTGCGTGGAATTTTATTTGGATTACTACATTACATAAGAATCTGCTCAAAGTATGATTCAAACTATTTTATTCTTATTTACTTTTAATATATTATGGAGTTACTGAAATCTTTGAAACTCAAAAATTCAAGAATTAGATTATAATTTTTTACTAATGCAATGGAATATAAATTAAATCTACTTTTACAGATAATATTTTAACTTCTTCACTTTTGATACTGGCATCACGAAATTTGTAGTAAAAAATAACTGACTAGAGTTCAGCATTATTTATTATTCAAAAATTCTTATGTGTCTATTCTTTTATTCTAAAACTGTTCTAATTACGTTCTTCTAACATTGTTACGCTGAACATATTACTTGTAACATCAGTATTTTTGGGAGAATCATTACACAAATGTTGTTACAGGTGTTACACATATGGATCCAAACAGCTGGTTTTACTAATTAGAAGCTTAATGAAACAGTATAAAAACTGTAACATTTTATTAACAGTTGATCTTTTTTAACTTTCTGATTTCAAAATGTCATTTCCTCTGATATTTTTGGCAGTTGGCGTTTGTTTCATCTACAGTGAAGCGGTATTGTTTTTTTTACTTATTATTAATTATCGAAACATTCTTTACAATTTTAGTATGTAAAAAAATGAAACCCTCTTTCTATATCTGTTGTAAATATTATTTCGAAACTGGAGATAAATTGTAATTCAAAATTCATAAATATATTAAATTTATTTTAAAAATTATACGAATTGATTCTAAATGTAAGCCGATGGAAATGTTTCATTCTTCAAGAATTTGAAATTTTACATATATCTCACTAAAGTTTATTGCAATTTAGTTTTCGTAGGAAACTTCAGTTCAAGAAAAACACTTCAACTCTCATAACCACTAATTCCGAAAATTCTAGTTATTTTTTTATCAAATTCTGAATAAAATCTCTTAAAAATTATTTTGATCATAAAAAATCATGGAAAAAAATAGAATATTTTGAAACGAAGCAGAGGAAATTATGGTTATGGCATTGAAAAACTGTTTTATGGTTAAGATTCGTACATAAATTGGTTATACATTACCTTTTTCTAGTCTTTTTTTTTTGATAAAGATCACACAAAGCAGTAAATTCGTTTTCGAAGCCTTAGTTTTTTTGCAATGTTAACCAATCAGTGAAATCAAATTATTATAAAGCTTCAGTTTTGCGTCAGAATGTTTTGTATCGTTGGATTTGAATTCTAGTTACTGTGCGAAGGCTTTTCAACAAGAAATGTACTTAGTATGAAAAACAAAATTCTCCATAAGATTTTGAATGAAGCTTTCGCGAATTCAAAAAATAGTTTGTCGTTTGAAAAAAATATTTTAATAATATTTTGGAATTAACAATGAAGCTCACATTTGTGATAGAAATTATCCAAGTTTTAAAAATATGCAAAGCATACATATATGTTGGAATAAATAGTTTTGGAATTAAAATTTTTGTGGAATAAATGACATAAATAGAAAATAGGGTAACTATTACTTGAAACAAGATTTTGAAGTAGGAATAGCAATCTTTGTTGCTAAAAACTCTCTTAACTCGTCGCTCAAAATATGTAAAAAAAAGAGATCCAATTAAAAAAAAAGAATATGACCCAAATAAGAAAAAGTAGTTGTTGATCATATAATGTATGGTGTCGATGTCATTCTTTAATTTCTCTTTCAATTATTTTGCGCGAGACAAATTGTATGGAAAGTTAGTTTTGAAGACTTTCGTTTATTGAATGGAATTGTCAACAAGTCGGAGCAAAATTTGACACAGGTGTCGTGTTTTTTCTAACGAATTCTCATAACATAAGGTAAATACAAAAATATAATAGAATATCTCATTAGCACTTTAATAAATCTCATTGTTTGATATCGATTTGGATCACTACTTTGCGAATGCTGAGCTGAAGTTAAGAAATGTTTTCCATTTATTAGTTTTTTAAGAACTTTTGAATCTAAAAATACATGTAGCATTTGTATTTCATGGAATTGAATATGGAGAATTTGCTTTATGATAATAATAATAATAATGAAAATTTCAGAAAACTTATTTTTCGATGAGAAACTTCAAACGTACTAATCTATCTATATACTTATAATAAAGCTCAATGTGTGTGTGTGTGTGTGTGTGTGTGTTGGCGCTCTACAGGTCAGACCATTCAACCTATAGCTACCAAATTTGGCACGTGTATACCTTGGGGGCAGGGAATGTGCACCTGGAGGTTAGTTTTTCAAATTTTTAACTAGAATTTTATTTATTTAAAAATTAAGCAAAATTTTGACGTGTTTCTGCTATAACTTCCGAAAATATTACCGCACAAAAAAGATTTTTACATGAAGTTCAAGATAAAAAATTTATCTTTTAAATGATACCAATATTTTAACCTTAAAATTAAATTTCTATTTTTAATGAATTTTTAAATAAATATTTTAACTATATTTTTCAACAATTTTTTTCGTATAAAATAAAAATTAAAATTAAGCACGTTTCGCATTCATGGGGAAAAAATAAGCTTTTCTCAAAGTGTTGCCATCACATTGATTAAAGCTCCAATTAAAAATAAATTAAATATTTTTGGAAATGAAATCTGCTAAAATATAATTTTCGGCACGTGTTTGTAGGAAATGAAACAAATATGAAATATTATTTTTTCTAAAAAATAAATTCAAGAAAATTTTTTTTATGATCTTTTACACTCTCTATGCAGGGTGTTTATTTAGTCCCGGACCCATTTTGATGTTTAATGACTCATAAAATAATGAAGATATAAACAAACGTATGGCATTTATAGATGGAATAACTCCTATATTTTCCTTTTCAGGTTTGAATATTTTTACTTTTGTAAATATCGTCTGCGTGTGTGGTTAATTTCAGACAATTTCATTTTCCAGTCTAAATATCTGTACTTTTCTAAATATCGTCTGCTTATTAATTGCATTTTTCTCTCTTTTGTTTTTGGCAACTATTGAAATGCTTTTGATGTGTTTGTTCTATGTAGTACTTTTGTATGTGATGTTTTATTCGAGCGGATATTAAGAAGAATGCATACACCACAAGAGAAAGCACAGATTTTATGGTGGTCATAGAGTTAATTTCCAATTAACTAAATCACTAACTTTTAAGAGTTAATTTCCAATCACTTAAACTGACTGATTTATGAAAATTTGAATATCACTATTCAATAAAAAAAGGATAATTTTAGATTTTCCATCGATTGTTTCAAAGAAAATACGCCAATCAGCGCGCAGGTTTCTCAAGATTGATTGGACTAAGATTATGAAAATGTTGAGTTTTTCTAAATTTTTAACATTTAAAACTTCATAAATACGTCTTAGTTGATCGTGGAAAATAGAAACATTCATTCATTTATTTAAAATTTGGTGTGTCCAGAATATTTCTTAGAATATGATACCTTAATACATTAAATTTAGACTTCATAATTTTTGAAATATATTTATAGGCAGGAACAAAATATTATTATTGATTTCATTTCAATCCTTTTGAAAGCAAAACTAAAAACTGAATTTTATGCTGAATCTCAGAAATTTTTGTTGAATTATTGTTTGAGATATTACATAAACTATGAAAAATATTTTGTAGTTAACATAAGACTTAAATACCGAGCGATTCTGTTTGCAATACTCACATTCAGTAATAATAATAATAAATAAATAACAATAAAGATGATAAATAAAATAAAACGCTTGGTTTTATTTAAAAATATCTTTATATTAATTGCAATTTCATCATTTCCACTTTAAATTAAAGTTGATGTTTTACCGGAAATGACCACAAATTAGCAAAATATATATAGTAAATTGAAAGAAACGATCTAAACAACAGTATAAGTTTGGTATGACTATCAAAATTTGAAGATTAAAAATGCTTTGTTTGAGAATCTATTAAGAGACCAGTTACTTAAAATATTTAAGTGAAAATTGTAGTGAGCGGTAATACTGGCGAACCGGCTGGTCGCCAAAGACGTCTAGGTACTTATAATTTTAGGTACTTATAATATCTCTCAGAATATGATACCTTACCGCATTAAATTTAGACTTCATAATTTTTGAAATATACAGTGTCTCACAAAAGTGATGGGACACTTGTGCTTTACAAAAGGAAACTGTAATAAAATAAATTAAAAAAACGTGTACAAATTTTTTGTGGGTGTGTTTCATACTTAAATTTAGTAACAATTATTACATAACATACATTTTGTCAAAATATTAGAATATTAATTTAATAAAAATACAATTGTTTAGAACGGAGCAAAAAATAGCTCACATAAGTGATGCAACACTATGTGAGCTATTAGATATGCAACAAACCATTAGATATGCAACAAAAATCGTCTGTAAAAGCAATAAAAATATTTTTGGTGGTTTTATTTGTACTCAAAAGCAATTGGCAATTATTTATAAAATCGTCTGCAGTATTTCTCTCCAGTTTGTTTTGGAATTTTTATGTTTTTTAGCTCTGTGCAGCCATGAATGCTAAACGAAAAGAAACTTCGCCTGGAATTCGAAAATTATTTATTAATTTGCATATTGAACGTGGAAAATCTATTAGAAAAACTGCTGAGACAGTTAACTTGAGTCATTCAAAAGTTTTCAATATCATTAAACGATATAAAAAGAATCATATTATTCAGGATAAAAGAAGACCTGGCCGACCATCAAAGCTATCAATTGGAATAAAGCGAAATATCGTTCGAAATATTAAAAAAAATCCAAGAAAGAGTGCTCCTAAAGTTGCTGTTGATTTACAAGCATTATATGGAGTAATTGTTAATCCTGAGACTTTTAGAAGGGTAATTCGATCTGCTGGATATCACGGTAGAGTAGCCAGGAAAAAATTCTTCGTAAGTGAAAAGAATAGAAAACTCAGACTAGCTTTCGCAAAATGCAGCATAAATAAGAATTCTGATTACTGGAATAAAGTTATATTTGCTGATGAGAGTAAATTTAATATATTTAGTTCTGACGGTAGAATCTTGTTGTTGAGAAAACCCAGGGAAGAATTTCGCAAACAGAACTTGGTGCCAACAGTAAAACATGGTGGAGGAGGAGTTATGGTATGGGGGTGTATGTCGTCCGCTTGAGTTGGTAATCTTGTTTTTATTGACAATATAATGGATCAGTACAAGTATATTGACATTTTAAAGCAAAATTTGAAATCTTCAGCACGAAAATTGAACCTTTATAACGATTTTAAATTCTACCAGGAAAATGACTCCAAGCCCACTGCTTTGAACGTTAGATTCTGGCTGCTGTATAAGTGTCCTGAAATAATAAAAACATCACCACAATCTCCAGACTTAAATACCATAGAGAATATTTGGCAAGAATTGGAATTAAGAATTCGCAAACACACCATTTCTTCAAAACAACAATTAAAATCGGTGCTTCAAGAAGAATGGGGTAAAATCACTCCAGAAATCACAAAAAATTAGTCGAATCCATCCCAAGAAGATTAAATCATGTTTTAAAAGTAAAAGGAAATCCAACAAAATATTAAAACTTTTTAAAAAGTAAAACTTTTGGATAAATATTTGATAGAAAAGTAAGTGTCCCATCACTTATGTGAGCCATTTTTTGCTCCGTTCTAAACAATTGTATTTTTATTAAATTAATATTTTAATATTTTGACAAAATGTATGTTATGTAATAAATGTTACTAACTTTAAATATGAAACACACAAAAAAATTTCGTATATGTTTATTTATTTATTTTATTACAGTTCGCTTTGTAAAACACAAGTGTCCCATCACTTTTGTGAGACACTGTATTTATAGGCCGGAACAAAATATTATTATTGATTTCATTTCAATTCTTTTGGAAACAAAATTGAAAACTGAATTTTATGCTAAATCTCAGAAATTTTTGTTGAATTATTGTTTGAGATATTACATAAATGATGAAAAATATTTTGTAGTTAACATAAGACTTAAATACCGAGCGATTCTGTTTGCAATACTCACATTCAATAATAATAATAATTAATAAATAACAATAAAGATGATAAATAAAATAAAACGATTGGTTTTATTAAAAAATATTTTAATATTAATTGCAATTTCATCATTTGTATTTTAAATTAAAGTTAAAGTTTTGCCGGAAATGACGACAAATTAGCAAAATATAGATAGTAAATTGAACGAAACGATCTAAACAGTATAAGTTTGGTATGACTATCAAAATTTGAAGATTAAAAATGTTTTGGTTGAGAATCCTTTAAGAGACCAGTTACTTAAAATATTTAATTTAAAATTGTAGCGAGAGGTAAAACTGGCGAACCGGCTGGTCGCCAAAGGAGGCTAGTAAATTTATACAGAAGAGTGTATAAATTGAAAGTGCAATTAAATTAAAAGTTATTTGTAGGTTGTAACGGCGACCAAAAAGCGCCAAGAAAAAATTTTTCCAATTAGGCGATTTTAATCATCAAATTATATAGCATGTGATTAACACGTACAAAATTTTTCATAATAAATAATAATGCTCTTGAGTACAATTTATAATTTAGCGAAATATTTTCTTGGCGCTTTTTGATCGCCATTAAAACTGAATTGTACCAACCAAAATAATAATATATAAAATATTTTGGAATTAATATTATTTTAATATTACAGATTACTTCACCACGATCGTTAAATATGGACAGTCCTTGAATATAAACTATACCAAAAGAATTACGTCAAAAACATATTTGGGAAATGAATTTTATAAAATCCTTTCGGAAGTTTTAAGCCAACCTTACACAGAGAATTTTCTCCATTCTAATTTTAATAATTTAAATAAGGACCAATTAAAATAATCAAATAGTGTGGGACTTTTAACGCAATAGAGAAGTACAAATCAAAAATGATTTCTGTTCATATCATGCTTAAAAAATATATAGATTTTTTAATCCTTCGAAAACGAATATACTTGCAATCAATAATGAAAATTTTGTACATATTACCTTTTTTCCTTTAAGTATTATTTTAAACTCTGAATGATGAAATAAGTTCTTTCTTTCGTTCTAACACATATAAAATCATTCAAATGATTTGGTAATCAAGTTAATATCTATAAAAATATGCAGAATTATTTCGCGGATATCGTTAAATTTATCCATCAAATTTACAATTAATAATGTTTAATAAGATATCTAGTACCCTGTGTCAAAATTAAAATGCATTGCAGGGAATAAAAAGGTATGAAATTGTACACAAAGATCTGATATTAAGATTAATTAAAATTAATATATTATTAATTTGTCTATGACATGTAAAATTGTACTTTGTATCGATTTTAGTAAATATTATTTATAAAACATATGAAAAAAGGTACTTTACTTTGGGACACTTTGAAGACTACAAGTGGCAGAAAATGTTAGAAATTCACCTTCTTATTTTTATCTATGTGAAAGTGTTCACGATTTCGTAGAAGTCAGTTCATACTCAAAGGGACTGACTGAATCATAGGCTGTTTTTTTTTTGTCGTACTGAAGTTAAAGATAGAAAGTATAAACTAAGTTAGCTAAATGATTTCTCACAGCTTGCATTTTATTATAGCTATCGTCAAAAGTATCAGCATAACTGCCCTCACATAATTTAAAAGTAAAATAAATAAATTTATGAATGTGTGTGTGTGGTAAAATTATCCGATCGATGCTCGTTTTTATTTATGTCTACCCTATCTTAAATCATTGCATATATTTTCATTTATTGAACATTATTTCCAGTTTTGCGCATTCAAAAGCATTATTCCAAATTTCAAAATATCAGTCATTCAGAATAATATTGATCTTTTTTTCTGATTAATAGAGGTTTCAATGAATGAAAATAAATGTGATATTTCGGGCTTACTTATATAGAGTCTGGCGCCGCGATTTTTCCCGTCTTTTTTTTTTTTGTTGTTGTAAGAAAAAGTTGAGAAATTTAGTTTTATTGAATACTCTCTACTCATTTTTTTTACTTTTAAATATATATGTCGGTTACAGATATATTCTTAATTGTAAGATTTTGAAATGGATATACATTTTTAGTTTTGCAGTTGTCGAGTACTCGCTGCTTTCTGAATTGTCAAAATACAGAACTATTTCTTTCCTCGTAAATCCAAAAGATTTAATATCTATATTCCTTGATTTTCATTCAAGACAAAAAAAGTTATCTAATATGAATTTGTTATAATTTATTCTGTTCAGTACATAAAATAACTATAGGCTATTTATTGTGAATTAAGGAAGCCTATTGTTTTTGGTTTCCTTAACATAATTTTCTCCCATTTTTTGCTGAAATGGTTTTAATTTTTAAAAATCTTGGGAATAAGAGCTTAATAGAAAATTTTCTTTTAAATACAACAAAATCCTTTGCATCCCCTGGCAACTGTCCCCAGGACAAGTACTAATTTTCTGCCTTCTCCACTCTAGTTACTCCACTGACTGATTTGTTCAAAGATCGGATGTTTATCACATAAAGCATTAGTATTTATGGACACATTATTTTCATGAGAATATTTTTATATGTTTATTTTTGGATGGTTTTCTAAGTATCATCGAATAGTGTGAATTCAAACGTATTCTTTGCATGATAGGAGTCCAAGAGCAATTCATCCAATTTTTCTTGAGAAATTCGCGAAAGTATTTAAATTAGAAAGCATCCGGATACTTTTGATCATATTGTATATATAGTATATATGCTTCAGTATTAGTCAAACCTTTTCGAGATTCAATTTCATAGCTACACATATCTGTTTTTCAGCGGAATATCCTACTCCATAATTATTTTATATTTTCTTTTTAACTGCACAAAAGTAATTTTTAAATTTATCTGTAAATATCCTCGATAAAATGTATCTAAGCATATATAATTGTTTGAACAATTATACAACTATATAATTGTTTCCATTTCTCTTCTAATTCTCAGATGCAAGCTATTTCTTACACACATATTGTGGCATGTGGATGTGTATGTTAACATAGCTTTCTGTTTATGCTTTTTTTACAATGCTCCTTGTAATTCATAATGCTGCAATTGATTAAAAAGTATATTTGATACAGCGATTACATTTCTTAATTTTTATTTCAGTTTTTAATTTTAAATTGGCCATTTTACTTAGCTATTTCAAAAATTGCACCAAGTAGTTTGTTTAATAAAATTTTTTAATGTAATGATAAAACCTTAAAAATGCAATCATCTTGTTATATTCAAACTCATTTGCCTAAAAATTCAATTAGTATTCTTTTTTCTTCTATAAGGCAATTAACGAAACATCATTCAATGAAGAAATAGAAATGAAAAATTTGGATCTCAGTTTGTCACAACTTTGTGGATTTAAAAAATGTACTGAAAGCGAATGCTGTGTGGGAACTGTCTTAATGGGATATTGTTTGAAATCGCCAAAAGAAGGTACAGTATCCTGACTCAAATTTTATTTTATAATAAAATTTAGGATGTGATAACATCTTAACCAAACACATGTAGAAAAATGTATTCATTGTTTAATTAATTTATCATTAATTTTATTTTAAAAATAATAGAAAATAAATTTGATAAAATGTCTATCCAAAATAATTAACTGATGTGAGCACATCTCCGAGCAATTCTGATTAAATAAATAAATTCATTATATTTGTTGTAGCTACCAATACATTTGTTCTATAAAAGTTTATTTGCCTATGAGCCAAACTCCACCAAAAATTGCTCCATTCTGGAACCAAAACCCGTACCAGAAGTTAAAAGACAATTACTAACTCAATACAACGTCGTATTTTCAAGTATCCAGTATGGAGAGTTATGTCGGTTAAATAATCCACACCTATTGAAATTTATCTCTCCAGCTCTCAAAGAAATTCGATCATCTCTGTGTTCATTATGAATAGTTCATACCAGTGCAGCAGATTTCTTGTATGCAATACAATTTCTTGTAATCATTTGGCTATGAATTTCTTCTTAAAAACAAAATTGGTGCAATTCGGTTTTAACGGTGACTAAAAAGAGGCAAAAAATGTTCGCCAAATTATAAAAATAGACTCAAGTGCATTACTATTTATTATGAAAAATTTTGAATTTGCGAATCACATGCTATATAGTTTGATGATTGAAATAGCCAAATTAGCGCTCTTTAGTCGCGGTTTCAACAGACAAGTACCAAAAATTGAGTTTATTGTCGTTCTTCCTGAACTTGAAATTTCAGATCTCCAGCGGCGATTTAATATTTACCAAATAAAAAATTCTTTTTAAAAAAATTAATGGATTATTGTCACGGAATAGCAACTTTTGATCTAGTGAGTCAAAATGATTTTTGAAAAAAAAATGTGTATTCGGTAAATGGTAAAAGAAAGGTAACAATCATTAATCAAATAACAGAGAAATGCAATTATGGATAATCGCAAAATGTGTTTGTGTCCTTTGCAAGCTGGATTTTAATATGAAATTCCTTTAATAGACTACAATCAACAAGAATTCCTTTGATTTTGATGCGAAACCGAAAAAGCAACTATTTTGAGCAAAGAAAATCGGCATTGGACATTTGATATGCAAGAAAATGTATTGTGTCTGACAGTTCCAGTCTTTCCATCATGCTGATATCAGATGTTGGATCAATTTGAGATGCAATGTAAAGATTTGTGTTCAGTCCCGAATAAAATAATAACTCTCATTTGGAAGACGGTTATCATCCAAATGAGAGTTATTATTTTGTTAACATGGGTAAACACTTCTCTTCAAAGGTTTTAAGCAACCAGCTGAGTCTCTTCTTAGAAGAATATTTGCTTTCATATAAGCCAATAAGGCATAGTATTATTAATATTTTGTGGAGTCCGTCTATTGCTATCAACATTATACAGTGAAACTAGAAATAAGTTGTCGTGCAGCTAAAGAATATAACAGTGACTAAGAACTTCAAATTTATATGAATTCATGGCGTTTAATATCTTTTCTTATTCTGGCAGGTCATTATTGTTATAAATAGTAAATTCAATAGTGTATTTTCGACTAGACAGATAAGGCAATGCCTAGACTGAAACAGGTCAGCAGACAGATAATTTAAAAACTGCCTATTTATCATACCAGTAAATTTGTAAAAAAGGCAGATTCTATGAATTATAAAATATTAAGGCTATAACGTGTTTTGATGTTGAATATTTAAAATAATTATTGAAATAAACTAAGGTATAAATAATTAATTTAAAAAAATATTTTTGGAATATTAATTGTTCATTAATTAGTTATGTTATTTCTCATTTGATGGGTCTTGTAAAATAATTTTTTTGTTAAATTTCTTTGAAATATATTATTTGTTTATAATTTTATTTTATTATTCAAAATAATTAAATGCTTATATTTAGTGGTAAGGAAACTATCAATTAATAATCATGGTTATTTTCCCGGAAATTCATTGTTTCATTTTTAAATAAATAATTTTAAAATAAATAAATGACTGTATTTAATTTTTCACAAAGTTACTAAAATAAAGAAAAGGTAGCTAAGATAAATCATTGATGTGATCAATACCTTAAAAATGTAAAGCAAAATTGACCATTTATTAAATTAGGAGCCTTTTGATGTGCATTGCTAACGGCTGCAAAATGTTTAAATCCCCACTGATTAAATAGTGAATAAAACTATATTTAATTTTTCTTCTCTAGGTGAACCGTGTGCAATTCGAGCTAGTATGATGGAAGAATTCTTTTGTGGAGGATGTGGGAAGAAATTAAAATGTGTAAGCAACTATTATTGAAATTCTAAATGGACTATATTAAAAAAATCTTTTAAATTATTCATCAGATTTATCTGAGGGCATAGCAGTTTTGTAACAATGCAAAACAAAAAGTAATAATCATCGAAAAAGAAAATCAATATAGAAATAATTTTTATTCTTAATTAAATGAATTTTTAAACTTTACTAAGCTTTCTTCTTATTTTTTTGAAACAAGAAAGTATTTAGAGAGAAAAAAATAATGGGATAACCAAAACTTCGGACAATCAAGAATTTATTGTACTTGATGAAAAATAAGATTAAAAAGATAAAGCGCAATATTTATATTTAAATAATTGCATATAGGAATCTTTTAAAAACTGTTTTTATGTAACAGTATATGCTTTTTTAATTTTACTATTTTTTTTTTTTTTTACAGATTATGAGAAAATGCATTAAGTCGCCTGAAAGTCGAAATCTCCAGAAATAATATGGCGCATACCTCCCAATATTGAATTTCACACTTCTTGTTTTATACTTCTTGGCTGATAAATGCAGAGATTTTCCTAATATGTTATAGCATTATAGGTAGCATATATTATATCTAATATTCCTATCTCATCTTCTTTTTTAATATTCTATGCAATAAAGAAAACAATTTAACAGATGTAGAAGAATCAATATTCACAAAAGAAAAGAAAAGAAAAAAGAAGGGAAAAAAACCTGTCAATAAAGAGTGAAGTTTCGAGCTGTGTGAAAGCATGTATAAATCTTTAAAAAATATTTTTGAGGTATTTCTTAAATAAAAGGTTTTACAGATATTTTGAACAAATCTTTAGCATAAACTGATCAACAAAATATCCATATTATAGAGGAACTAACAGTATTACATTAAAATCATAGCTGAAGTGAAATATGAAAAGGGTTTCTAAGTGCATCTATTGTAACAAAGATTTTAATGACTTTCTTCTCTCTGTTAATCACAATATCTATTAGATACTGATGCATTCTACACAGTGAATGTTTAATTAACACTCTAAACTTTCATTTTTCTTGCTAATACTTGCGCAATTATAATAACTCTTTGCTGTAGTTACTAAAGGAAAAATTATCAATATCAGAATGATATATCATTGAATAGATTTAATATCTACGTGAGCTTTTAGAATGAAAATGACTGAAACTGAAGGAATTATTTGAAATATGAATATTTTCAACGATGTTATTACATTAGATAAATAATTTAAAATAAATTTTTAAGCCAAGCTGTAAAACACACAATGTATATATATGAAGCATTTAAGAAGAACTGAAAATGGGACAAACAAATTCTAAGTCATCCGGATTTGATGGAAATAATTCAGATATGATGGTGACTGCCATGTCGTGCAAAACCATCAGATTATTTCAAAAATTCACTTTAAAGGGATTTTTAAGATTTGAATCCATCAATCAACCATCGAAGTGAAAATTGTATCTGCAAGTTATAATCTATCAATATCATTTATCAAAATAATTAGGGATATTTTTTTAGAAATTCTGAAGGCATTTAATTTTAAGTATATTTGAACAAAATAAAGAAAAGCTTTCGAAATTATGAAAGAAATTCATGTATTATGTATTGATTTACTATTATATTATTATATTTGCTCTTGCCATTACATTTGTTTTTTAATCATAAAGCTAATTAAGAGACAAGTTAAATTCATTAAAAAAGGCTCTGTCTTGTGGGCATTTCCGATACGAAGTGGTTTTAAGAATTCATTGTTTTTTTTATTATGCAACCGTCAATTGTCTATTCAATACAACAAATGCTGGTATATAATAATAACATATTTTTAAAAAAATTAGTTATTCATTCATTTTTACAACCATTTCTGAGTGGATTTTACCAAATAAAATTGAAATTATAGTGATTAATGAAAAAATTCCGATTGTAATGATTAATGGGGATGAAATTTAAAAATAATCCTGTGACATCCTAGGAAAAAATTAATTTTATTAGCAAGAGGAATTTTTCACTTTTTATTATTTTTAAAATGCATATATAATATATAATCTTCTTAGGCACAATATTATACCAAATGTTATGTTACCAAATACGCGCTTTTAAATAAAAAAATAATTGAAATGTCTTACAAATTCAACTATTGTCTTACAAATTTATTTAAATTTAGATGTAGATCCGTGAGTATGGCACAGTAAGCAAATAATAATACTGATAAGATAAAAAAAAATATTTGCTGGTTTATCATAATTTAAATTTTATAAATTTCACCAAGAAAAGTATTTCAGAGCTACTATCTTAATCTTTATAATTACAGTAGCGTAATTATAAAAATAAATTTCAGGAATTCTGTTTCTAAATTAAGACTGTAACAGTGGTATTATTAGACATATGAAAATAAGAAACATTAGTACACAGATTAGATAAAATTCATTATTTCAAACACTAAGCCTGCTTATACTTATTCCAGCTGAACCTTATTTAAGAATTAAAATATGAAATTATCAAGTTTTTTTTAAAACCCAATGCAAGATTTTCTTGGGGTGTTTGCAGCAAAAATTATGATTTATGGTTTAAAAGCGTACGAAGATTTTATTACATGGCAATGTTTTTTAGTCAAGTAATAAAATCTTCGGTCGCTATATTGGCAAGATTCAGTAAAACTTCGGTTACAATAAGAGACTTTTGATGAATATGAATCTTATTATTCAAAACATAAGTCACTAAAATGAAAATGGAGCTTTTATGTATTCCAATAATGTTTTTATCACTAACTGAACGTTTTAAAGGATTAATTGTCGAAAATAATCATTTCTTAGAACAAAAAAACTATTTACCAGAAAAAAAAGTTACTTATTTTCAACTCCATCCCCCCCCCCCGTCCCGAAAAAAATCCTTCAGTTCTTGAGACTTCCAATAAGAACTTTTTTTATTTATTTCATGTGAAATATATTTAAAAAGAAATCACTGTAAAAACTAAAATAATGCGAATACGATTAATAAAATGATTAAAAAAATAATAGATCAGAATTTTTTTTGATAGTTCTTTTATTAAAAAAAAACTAACAGAAATTATTTATTATATTATAAAAACAAAGCAATCTGTTGTCCGAATTCTAATTATCTCACAAATAGATGCCTTACTTTTAAATTAGTACTGTATTTTTTAAAATTATTTTTCTTAAATATAAGATTTCTAGAATAAAATCAATTTTTTTACGATTTAGTTTGAATCGCGGTCCTTTACTAATAAAATATGTGGAATTCCTTTTACATTTACTATTAATAATCAAATATGAAATGTCTCATCAACATGATTTATTACATTAAACTAGTGGAAGATTAAATTTCATGCGAAATTTCTTATAGCTAAAAATAAAAAAAGAAAGAAAGAATAAAATAAGTGAATTTTACTGTAGGACTGCTTACATTTTAGAATAGAAATTTTAATTTAAATATAATTCTATGGTAATGTATTGTTATTGCGTCTTTTCTTTCAAAATGGTTTCGAAAGAATTTTATATCAATAAACCTCCTTGGGTTGTTATCCGATTCATGATCAATACTTAGAAAAATGGTTAAATTCTTTATTTTTTATTATTTATATATATATACATACATAACTTTTCGCTCTTTATAAGATAATGAAGTAAAAATAAAACTTTCCAAGAATGGAGACTAGATGTTTTTATTCATCAAAAATTTATTAATGATTTCGTCATGATGCTGATTTTGAAAGGAATAATTCACTCATTCACCTTATTTATTTCGAAATGTTGTGATGAAATATTTTTAAGAAAGAGCAAACCATTCTTTAAAAAACATGGAAAGGAAATTTTAATCATCCTTTTACTTAGAATCTCATTTAATATGAATTTCACTAAGATCGAGCTTCCATTGAGATAAAAGTTCCACAAGAGAATGGCAACTCGACTAATTTTTTTCGTTTCAGCCATTTTGATTTCTGTATTCTTTTCAAATTTTCATGAAGTAAGTTGATTAACAAGTTCATTTAAAACTAATTAAAATTATAGTATGGATATTAAAGCACAACTAATTAATTTATTTTTAAAGTAATAATGTTGTCATTTCACTTACATTCTTTAAAATATATTCTGGACTAGCCGCAGTATCCGAGGCTCTTCCTGCATTTAATTGTTTCATTTATTTATAAGGAAAAGCAAAATATACATTCTTTTACATGTAACAGTTTTCGAATTCTTATATTTCTTCACTTAAGAGTGTTTAGGACCCTTGCACTTAAATAATTATTACTCGAAAGCTTTTGGATAAACAACAATTTTAATTTCGACAATCGGTGCATAATTATGCAATAAAAATTGACAAATTTATGAAAAATAAAACCTTATCCAGCGAACATTATCTTAAAAAAAGACAGATGATATTCCAATTGGGCGCATTAAAAATTTTAAAAGTGTTAAAACATAAGGTAAAATTAGATCATACAATTAAAGAAGAAATTGTCACAATTTTGAAAGGCAGTTATAATTACTATAGACAATATATACATATATATATAATTGTAGATAATTGCCGAAAAGAAGAAAAGGAAGTAAATAAATTTGAAATAAACTTCAATTTCTTACACATAATTTGTACACAGGGAAGAGCAACAAGTGGCGTCTATTCACATAACGGCACAAGAGCTAAAGAGGCAAAAATTTCCTCTTTAGGGATTTTAATGTGAGGTTCTGATAGGGATTTCGCTTCGACGTAGGAAAGGGAATCTTAGGTATCTTTGAAAGGAATGTATAAGTTCAGAGTTTTTCACTCTTTCAATAGGCATGGGGGGGGGGGGATTTGGGGGTAAAGCAAAATTTTGGTAGATGCTTGGCTGAAAGATAACAGTTTTTGAAAAAGTTTCAATTTATTTCATCACAAGAGGGCAAGACAATCATACACACACGCACATTTTTTAATTCTATTTTTTATCTTAAATCAGCTTATATTAATTTATTCTCAATTTTCTTTTATTTCCTGATCCAAATCTCACTTTGTTATTTAATTGTATTTAATATGTGCTCTAAAAAATTGAGATGACAATTCAGGAATAAAAAATCCAAACTCCCACAGCATTCCTTCCAAAGTTACCAAAGATCCTCTTTCCTGAATTGGCACGTGTCAAAGAAATCCTTATAAAAATCTCTCAGCAGAAAGTAGGGTTTATACAAAAATCGACTTTTTGAAAAACCGGTTTTCGAATTCCATATTTCCAAAAAACAGGTTTTAGCCGGTTTTCGAATTTTTGTCAAAAAAATAGAATAGGGAAAAATATTTTCTCTAAATTATATAAAATAACAAAAAGCGAAATCAATATCAAATTCAATAAAATTTAAGATTACATCTGCATATTATTTACAGAAAATAACGAAAACTTAAACAAAAATTTTGAATAATATTTATATTGTTTCACTAATTTTAATTTCTCCTAAGAAAATAGGATTTTAAAAAACATAAAATATCGACTGAACGGTGGCTAAGTTTTAAAGCTAAGTCTAATTTTGGACACAATATTGTCTGAAATTGAAAATACTCGTTCACTAACTACTGAGCTCGGTTTTATAGTTTTCATGGCATCAAATCAAAGATTTTTTTTTATTATTCATTGCCTCAAATAATGAAAATTCAGCTTTCAGTGTCTTTGGATTTGCAAGTTTTTATTCAGGGTCTTCGAGAAACTTATGAATTGATTTTTCCATGGCTTCTTTTAAAAAAGCATTACCCTGACGAGTAGTTTCTTCGATTTGCTTTTCATCAGAATCGGTTTCCACTTAAGAATTTGGAAATATTCTAGACAATATCTTTCCAGATAACTTAATAATTTCGGTTCTTGAAACTAAAGCAAGTACACTAGATTTCTTCGCTGAACTAGAAGAGTGCGAATAAAGCAAAAGAGTAGCTAATTCTACTTTCCTGAATTCGTTCTTCTAAAGAATATAATAATTTCAAACTTATTTCAGTATTCAAATTTTTTAGTTCATTTAACAGAAATTCAAATATACTTACACTTGTTAATAAATTCGCATCTCGTCACCTTAAGCTCCCAGTTGCTAGACAAGTCGGTCCCATCCGATAATTTTTTTTTGAAGAATTGGAATATCTAGAAGTTCCGAAATACCGATTTTCTTACTTTAAAAACCGGTTTTCGAATGTGACAAATTTGCTTAAAAAACCGGTTTTTTAAAACCGGGTTTGAAAAACCGTCAAACCCTAGTAGAAAGCACGTACGGTAAAAAGTAGAAAATAACTTGATAGCAAGAGTGACAAAAACTCGTCCATAATATATGTGGTTTGACATTTAAAATAGATCGAATAATGTAATCTAGGGGCTATTCAGCAAGGATAAAAGTCTGATTTGTATGACTGTCAAGTTCCAGAAATTCTTTTGATAGGTAAACAAAATAATCGTTAATCTTTCTATTCTTCACCAAAAGTTACTCCATTAAAGTTTCTAATTGACCAGAGTTTTGGAATCGGAAATGAAACTAAAATTTTGGAGTTGTTTTCCTTTTTTTAATAAAATCATCTCTGCTGCTTGGCTTTCATCAAATGTGATGCCAAAATTATCCAAACGAGCGCTAATAGAATTTTATGAAGTGTTATATGGATATCAAATGCACATTGATCCTCGGGAGATGCTTGTTCTGCAGCTGCTTATCGAGATGATGTGAAAAAGAAATTGGATAAATAATTTCCGCGACAATCTGATAAATGGTGACGTGTGCAGAACTTGGTGTATTCGATTTTAGTTTGCGAAAATTACAAAATGCGAGCATCGTTATCGGGGCACACAGAATCGAGCTACCTCATGTTATGCCAAAGCGTCCGAGGGAACATGAAAATCAAGCTGCCACGATAGTGTAATCAGGCATTGAGATGCACAAATTGGATCCAATTATAGTAAAATTCATACGCTCACTCATCATCTATGAAGGGCTACGACTCGACATCGGTATGGAAATAGCTAAGCTCTACATCATTTCTATTCTACCGCATGAGAACAAGTTGACTTATACGGTAACCTCTCATTCCATACTTGACGTGTCCTCCAGTGGGATTCATTTGAGGGATAACTTTTAACAAAATATTTCATTAGATTCAGGATCTCGCGCTATAGAAATGCTTGCGGATTACAGATACATATTTGTTATTTTTTTCCCAGCAAATTATGCTTTCAATTTTCTTAGTAAATTAGTTTGAATTAAGTTTTATTTTAAATTATATTTCTCATTTTTCTTTGGTTAAGCCAATTCAGGTTTGTGGTGGAATGTAGATTATTATGATCCGTGTAGGAAGCAACAGGACATATGTTTTCAGGAACATTTCTTTAATAATCACATTCACACACTGAACAAACACAAAAACAAGACAAAACATTCACGCGTTCAGCTTAACAGTACAGGATCACATCTCATTTTAATTACACTCGCAATGCATTATGGGATGGCCTAATCAGGCATCGACATCTAGTATCGAGAAGAGAAGAGTAATGTAACTGCTACAAGTTATTATATTTTTCATGAAAAGGAATGTAAAAATATTTGCGAAGAACAAAAGATGTGGTATCATAAATATATATGTTTTTTAGATTCTAGCAGCTGGGGAATGGTGTGGATTCGGGAAATGTCAAATATACGAATGCTGTCGTGGGATATTAGTTTTCGGATTCTGTCAGAAGTTACCCATGCCAGGTATATTCAATTTTTCTTTGAAATTTAAGATTTTACTATCTTAAATGTAAAGGGATTTAGGATCATGAAAACTGATCATTTGTGATCATGATTTCTAGATTTTATTGTATCACCAAATTTTAGAACACCTCGTACAAAACATTTATGTTTGGAATCATGCATTTTTATCCTTGTGTATAAGTGAAAAAAATAAGCTCGAGCTGTCATGAATCATGTAAATTCACCAGAATTGAAATAAAATCATGAAATCATTACACCAGAATTATCTCTACAGCAAATTTTGAGCAAATTTCTGTCTATAAGTGTGCATGTGAACACGATGACTAAAAAAAGAAAAAGAGCTGATGGATCAAATTCAGTATATTCGATTCAAAATTTTAGGCTAGTTCCATCTGTTTATGGACATCCTGTCAGTCTATATATTGATTTGTATGTTAACGGCAATAACAAAGGGGTTCAAAAATAAAGCAAAGGAATTCTTCTCCCAGAGACGTTCTCGCATTCTCTTTATTAAGGTGTTAAAACGCCCTCCATCCAGCATAAAATAGAGAGCTTTGATGAAAGCTATGAAAGCCATTAATGCTCAGATTTTCATTTTCAAATCCCCACACTTGAGTAATTTATGTTTCGCTGTATATTGAAGAAAACAAAATATGTTTTCAAACGCCTTTTTTCTGTTGATCTTTTGAAACCAAAACTGGCACAGAACTACAATTTTATTAACAAGATCACGTACCAATTTTATTCTAAACTCATTAAAACAAAATTAACTTCGTCTCGGGAAATTAATTAATTCATCAAAACAAAATTAACTTCATCTCGGGAAATTAATTATAACTCATCAAAAACAAAATTAACTTCTTCTCGGGAAATTAATTACAACTCAACAAAAACAAAATTAATTTCATCTCGGGAAATTAATTAGTTAATAACTCAAAGGATAATACTGCCCATACTTCTTTGCTGGGACTGCTGTCACTCGAGATCAGTTGTCCACAAGAGAATTCTCATTCTTGGTATTTTTGCACCAAGTTCGTCATTATCGACGATATCTCCACTAATAAATCACACATTTCAAATAATGAATCACTATACAATAGATGCATAGTCGTCTCCGGCGAACTGGACCATGATTTGGCCCTCGATAGCTCCGTTTTTAGAAAACTCAATCACTTATAAATGAAACACAAACTCTTGGACTGTATCTCCATTCCTTTATTATCAACACACCCTCTCTCTCTCATTCACACATACACTCCAAAAAGTTATATGATTTCACCACTTGGTGGCACTACAAAATTAGTAGGTGGAGCGTTCTGCTGACTTACTGGCGCCAACAGAATTATTTAATTAATAATACATATATTTAAAAGGTTCACAGAAAACTTTGTCTATGAATCTTTCTTTCTAGAAAACACTAAGCTTAATTTGCTATAAGAGTTCACACAATCGTTCAACTTGAACTTTTGTCTCCGTAATGACAATATATTGATAAAACATAATTTTTTTTATCGATGCGTAACGTACTCGTGCAGTTTAAATTTTATTTTTATTTTATGTGAAAAAGTGGAAAGTATGCTTAAAATATTTTTTAATTGATTAAAAATAGAAACTTATTTTATATTAAAAAAATGAAAATTCATTGAAATGATAATTTTCTTGAATCTTAAAATGATGCATTTTTTTTCTGTTTTAATATTTTCGGATGTTATCACGTAAAAATGCAAAGATTTCTTTTAATTTATAAATAATTTAAATTTCTAGAGCGTAGCTCCGAGTTGTACAACCCCTCCTTCAAAAGTGTATATATATAAATGCCAAATTCGGTAATTTTAGGTCAAAAGATCTGACCTGTAGACAGCCAAAACACATACACATGTATTTTTTTTTAAATAAGCAAAAGTGAAGATGAAGCATACAGAATACTACACATCTTTGTAACTACTATACTCTTTGGCACTTCTTCTCTTATAACATTCCAGAGATACAAATTTTTACAGAGAACGATTATTAAAATTAGACATATTGTCTTAATATTTCATGAGCCTGCTGGGAGGAGCATCCTTCCACTCCTGTAAATTATTTTATATTTAAAAATTTATGCATTGCTTGTGTGCAGTAAAAAGACTGAACATGAGGCTGGATTATTGCCGTAGAATTGTATGTTATTGTATATACTTATCATTAATTATTCATGCCTTAAATTAAATCGGGATATGATTTATGCAAATATAAATAATTTTTTCATGCACATCTAACTATAGTATAGTCTTAATTATCTCCTAAGCTGCTGATATAAGTATTTCCTAATTTGAATAGGAAAAAAGTTTTGAATATATTCACGTAATCAAGTCTTTCACAATCAGTTTACGTAAAATCTAATTTTAAATTCTGCTGATGCAATAGCAGAAGACTGGTTTCTAAATCTAGAAAGATTTAATTAAATAAGTCAGAGAAAATTTTAATATTATCTCTTCAAAAAAAATAACGTTATAATTCCTCCCGTCTGGCAAACTGAAAAAATTAATGTAACACATGGTCAAGAAGTCAAAAGTTCTTTAAATTAATATCATAACTATCGGCTACACAAAAATTGATTATATTTAATAATTAATAAATGAGAAATTTCTGCTGCAATGACCCATATTTGAAAATCGTGAATAAGTTTTTTTTTTTTCGATTTTTTTTTATGATTAGTTCTTAGGCCACGTCTAATTTATTAAATCTCTTTTTTTTATGTAAGAATAAAACGAGTTCATTCTCATTCTGAGAGTAAATTTAATCTAAATTATACTAACTTACTTTTTATGTTTTCAATCAATTTTATTTTAATCATTGCTATACAATTTTTTGACAAAACATGATTAATTTTTTAATGTCAGATAGTAATATTTATATTAGTGCATTCCTACGCCTCAAAATAGGCAATATAGTAAAGAATAAGAGGCTTCTCTTCAAATTTTTAGAGTTCAAGCTTTTAATTTTTCAGGATTTTGAATTTTATTCTTGAAAAATGTTTTTGTCGCTGAGAATTGTGACTATTTTTTTACATTAAAATAATTTTTACTTTAATAAATACTTTAAATAATGACTACATTTGTACCTTTGCATTAAAATAGTCAAAAGTGGAACAGTAATACAATTGTCTATTCTTTTCCTTGTCTTTTTTCAAAATAGTAACAATAAAAATACAACATCGTAGTGTCGTGTCGGGACGATGCCAGATGCATTCACATGTGCCACAGTGCAACATTTAGAAAAATGTTTTTTATATGGCCCCTTTGCTATATGATTATAAACGCCAACCATGTTGATTCCATTGGATTATTAAAATATAATGTATTTTTTCAAGGTGAAAGTTGCAGAAGGAACGTCACGAGGATGGAAGACGCTGATTGTTATTCTTGTGCACCTCGATTTAAGTGTGTAAGTAAATATTTAAGTGATGTGTTCGTTGTGTCTGTTTTATTTAAAAAAATAAAATTAATATCTGTTGTGTGATATTTTTAATTAGTATTCATCTTTTCAGGTGAACGGAAGATGCACGATTTATCCTTTATGACATCAACATTTAAATTGCAGCAATTTGTTAAAAGTTCCTTATAGAAAGGAACTTTCCTTCCGTTCTTTGAAGAAATTTGAAATAAATGCTGAATGCCTATGTACAGAACACTTTTAGAGATGTATACTTGTTCTGAAACAATAATTTGAATAAAAAACACTTTTTTTTAAATGCAATAAACCAGCTTTTTTAATGCCATATAATAATGCAGATAGTTCTTAATTATTACATATCATGTATATCAATAAAGTATGAGGCTATATTTCAATCTAATATAATACTTATAATGAGCGCATTGAAAATTTTATAAATTTTTAGTGAATATATTGTTTATGTTTTTTGCTTGTAACTACTAATGAGCTTTTTGAATTCCTTGTAGTTCGAACTATGCATTTTTACTACCGAAAGACTTTCCTAGTTTTCAATTTTACAAATTTGTAATGCTCATCAAAGCAAAGCTAGTTGGAGAAAATTTAAATGTCGATAAACTTTTTATCGTAATCATATTTTATGAAATGTCTTGAAAATGTTCTGATCTTGAAGGTTTTTGCTTTAGTTTCAAAACTAATTAGTCTTAGGTCAAAGTCTTTACTGGTGCCATCTAGTAGCTTAATCACGCAGTAAAAGCAATTGAAAAAGAATGAAAAAAAAGAAAAAAAGAAAAAAAAAAAGGTTTTTCTAACTGAATATTCGTTCTGATGAACATGAAAAAAATACCTAATAATCCGAATTTAAAAAATGATATGCAATATGGTTGCACTTTATTAATAATTTGAAAATTTTGATGTTTTATTCAGATATAATTTTAAAACTAAATTTTTTTTTGACGAATTATATGCATTTTTCTTTTAAATTTTTTTCTCTCTCAGTAAGGTTGAAATTTCAAAGGATCCTTTGATTATGGTCTGACTACATTTTACAAGTTTCATTTCAATTTGTTTCAAGGCTATAATTATTTGCATGAATTATTAGGTAGATTGTCTAAATTATAGTATTATGGTCCCATCAAGATTAAATTTATTTATTTTAAAATATAAAATGAATTTTAATATGTCTTGTTACGAGAATTCAATTAAAGGGGTCTTGTTTAAGAAAGATCAAGTATATAAGATTGATATCAATTGATGGATCCAAGCAATTCACAAAGTTTGAATAGATGTTTCGAAAAAAATCTTTAAATATTTTATCTTAAAACTCTTTTTTATCTAATAATCTTAAAATTGGGTTTAAATATTGGATTGTCAATAAAAATTTTAAAAAATCTAGCTATTTCATACTTTAAAGTTCTAGATTATATTATTTGATAGTTGAAAGTTTTAATATCATTCAAAGAAATAAAATTGAGCTATTTGATTATAGTTCTGGATGTTTCACAACAAACTGAAGACGAAAGATTAAATTGTGCATATTCTCCATAGTTTTATTTCCATAAAGAAAATAATACAGAACACACTTGTGATTTCCAACCCATTTTAAAAGGCGAAAAAATATTTTCTTCCTGGGTTAAAGCCTCTCACCAAATACTAATAGCATAAGAAGATAAACAAAAAAAAAATAGCGATAATATTACGATTTGGACTTTTTGAATTTAACATAATGAGATTTGGCTTAAGAAATAATTCTTCTGCTTTACAAAAATTCATCAATAAAATGTTCATTAAAATTTTTTTAATGAAATCTATTATTATTTATTTTAATAATTTATTTTTTCCTATTTGAATGACATCCTAATAGAGGAACAGAATAAGAAACATCTTGTGGAAGTATTTAACAGAATTCAACAATATGGTCTACGCATCAACTTCTAGAAATCAGTAGCGGGAGAAAACAATTTAGAATTTTCGAGATATTTAATAATACCAAATGGCACAAAACCTATAAATAAAAAATATAGATAAAAATTTTAAAATTTTTTTTAACAGTACCCACTATTCTCTGGAAAAAAAAAATCTGATGTGATGTTTCAAATCCAAATATTCGACTGTTTATACCACAACGGTTTAAAATTAATGTTTTCTACAAAAACATGACTTGAACCATCCTGACATGAAATCATCAGTGTAGCATTCAGATTCATTTGGAAGAATCTTCAAAAGATGTAGTAGATTATGCTAAAATTTGCACTAATTGTTAGAAAATAAAATTTATTCAGCACACAAATTTTGAAGAACCTGGTGAATCCGTATCGATATGATTGGATCATATCCACCATCAAATGGAAACAATATCGATAATTGCATAGATAATTTTATTTTCTGGTGAAAATTATACTGATAGAGAATATTACCATAGAAATAATACTAAAAACATTTCATGCAAATTAAATTTGTCGTTTGAAGGTTCCAAATAGTGTAACCACAGATAGAGGAAATCAATTCAGACCAGAACTTTTTAGAGGTTTAGGCAATATTCAGGAATTAAAATGCAAGAAACGATTTCACGCCATACACAAAGGCAATAGAAAAATTGAAAAAACAACAAAGAACATTAGAAGCAGTTATTAGAGCTCTTAATTCAGGGAAATGGAGTGAAACTTGAGCAAATATTTTCTTTGGTATATGTGCATCTTTACATGATGATACCAACTGCTCCATTGCAGATATGGTTTATGATAAAATAGTATATCTATCAGAAGAATTTTTTTAAGAACCAAAATAGTGAATATATCAGAAGAATTTTTTTAAGAACCAAAAACCAAATTAGAACCAGATAACTTCATTAGCAAATTGAGAATAAAAAAAGAACTGAAATCAATTAAAAGCTAATGTAAAAGAAAACAGAAATTATTTTTTCATAAGCATTTAGATTAGTGTTCACATGTATTTATCAGAATTGACCGTATCAATTAAACTTTAGATTCTGCTTATAAAGAACTTTTTATCATGATTTCTAAATGTATATATTATATGGTGATAATTCAAAGAAAAGATATTAATATTTTCCATCGCTCTATTGAAACCAGTTTATTTCTTAATCTCAGTCTCGTAACTTTACAAATAAAAGAAAATAAAGTGCGTTATTAAATGGGAATGAAAATGGGAAAAAGAAGGATTCACAATTTAAAGCAGCACGTAATGGTTGAAGAAATACTTTTCCAGCACGTTATCAAGATTACATGAACATTTAACGTTGTATATTAATTTTTTATTTAAAAATTGTAAATATTCTGTAAATAGCATTTATGTATTTTATTGCGATTTAAGTATTCATGTGATATTAATTATTGTTCTCCTTATATCATAACTATGTTACTCAGTAGGGAATTAATGTAATCTCTACAAATCATATATAATTTTTATTCCGACAGTTTTATGTTAATTGCGAATGGCAACAGTAGAATAAAAAGTATTAGAATAATTATCTTCCAAAAGAAAAAGAAAAAAAGTTATTTTTGAGTAGAAAAAAATTGTTCTGTGATGTAGCAACCGCTCCTTTTATTTAACATTTCCGGAATTTTTCCAACAATCATTTTCTATTCTGTTGTAGATGTTTTAAATCTGTTCATTGCTCCAGCCCTGAAAAAAAAAGAAAATACCAATAAATAATTATTTTATAATCATTAAACTTCTTAATTTTTATAGTATAGTACACATACATCAAAAAGTCACTCAATAAATAATCAACTTATTTTTGCATGGCATGTGTACTAGTTTCTTCTAAAAAAAGCTTTTTAATATCATTATTTCACCAAAATGCTTTTTCCATGAAATATGTCACAAGAAAAAATCGCCTTTGTGAAATATTGAAAGGGAGAAAACTAAAAAAGTCACAATTTTTAGAATAATAATTATTGTGCTGTAGTTTGCAACTTGAATCTATGAAAGGAGAAAATAAAGAGAAATGAACAGAACAAAAACTAATGAGCTAGGCTTGTTAAGCTCTTTCCGGAAAATAAAATTTAATTCTGCATATGACAAAGCTAATTTAAAAATTCCGCAATGAACAATTTAGAGCAACAGTATATAAACTTATGATATTTGTTGAATTGAGTTTGACGTCATATTTCAAAACACTGAGAGTGAAGCATTTGAGAAATGCTGAGAAATCAAGAGAAGACCAATTTCGATGTTTTTGATTCGTTCTGGGTTTAATATGAAATGTATTATTCATTTCAATATGATTCAATTTAGTGAAAAATACAGACTGACTTATTTCGATATTCCATATCTCAAATTGCTTCAATTCAATATTTCAAAGTGCTTTTCCTTCAGAGATAAAAAATAGTTTGGGCTCAAAAGAAAATAAAACCAAAATTAAATCGTTTCTAAAATGGAGTGTTTATTTTCTCCGTGTAAATCGAATATCTGATGAAAGATTCTCAGTTAATTTCAACGGTAAAATCCTAGATGGGCCCACCTCTTGGCGACTTATTTGAAATCACGCCAAGTTGACTACTAATTGAATATTTGTTATTATTATTATTTTTCAATTAAAAAACGATACTTGAAGGCCAGAAATAATAATAAATATAATATATAAATAAAATAAAATAAAAAATAAATATCCTTCTGGGTTGATTATGTATTAATAAAATAAAATAATAAATAAATAATAATAAAATAAAATAATAATAAAATAAAATAATAAATAAATAAAAATTAGAATAAAAAAATAAATAAAATAATATGAAATAAATAAATATTTATTTAATAATAAAATAAAATAATAAATGAATAAAAATAAGAATAAAAAATAAATAAAATAAATATAATACAAAATAAATTAATTAAACAAAATAAAAAAATTCATCTAGGTTGCCACATTGGCGACGTTATCACCACTCGTTTGGCGAGAATTCAAAAAGACGCCAAGAGGTGGGCTTTGCTAGGATCCACCCATTTCAACTTATAATTAATACCTCTACCAAGACTCTATCCCAGTAGACATTTAATCCCTCTGCCGTATGCCGATATTATTTTAAAATATAAAAGTCTTCAACATTCTTGCAGGAATGCGCCTTGGCTCATTTATCACACAATAGAATTATTTTTAATAATGCATTTAAGAGGAAAAGCGTTAAAGCAGCGGTTCACAATAAATGAAATAATTCACTGAAAATTAAAAACTGAAGTTTGAAATGCATACATATAATTAAAAATATTCATTCAAATATTTACAAAATTGCGGCGAATAGGATTAAATCACTACCTGGTAAAACACATCTGGGTATGGTTTTTGGTCTCCAACCAGCTTCATGGCCGCACACATATATATCATAGGATGAAGCGTCTAATTGAAATGGCTTTCTGCATTTCACTTGGCAAACAGTTTCCTCGTGAGGTAAGCGACTGCATTTCCATAAAATCTTTTTGTTTCTAACGAATTTCAGGAATTCACAACTCGAAGAATCTTTGAAATAAATTCAATAAAAAAAAGTTTTAAAATCTTATGCTTGTGTATTATGAATAGTATTGAGTAAAAGACATTTTTTCATTTTATTTATTTTTTACTGCTCAGTCTTCAATTTATAATTCATTATGTATATAAAATGTACACGGGGGCGAAAGATGGAACATGTCTGTTCGCACCAGAGCACACGTGACGACTTACGAAAGGGAATCTTAGGTATTTTCGAAAAGAATGCGAATGTGTCAGGGCTTTTTATCTCTTCGCTCGGAGTGTGGTCAACAATTTTCAGAGCGCGTTTTAGAAACAATTAAATAAAATAGTGAGATTTGGATCAGAAAATAACAGAAAATTTTAAATTAAACTAACATGGGCTGATTTAAGATAAAAAAAATAGGAAATTGATTAGTATTTAAATTAAATTAAGATATATCATTGCACACTCACAACCACTTTCGTTTAATTTTCAAGGATAATATAAACATTACAAAAGATTATTAAAAGGGCAGAATCAGAAAATAATAATGCTTTCTCCGACATCCATACAAAGTTGTTTTTTAAAACAATATTAATGTATGTGCGATTCAGTTCAAAACTTGTAGCATAAAGACAGACTTTTTTAATTTTTTGAAAAATATCTAGAGAACGTGCACTATCAAAGGTATCTCTTAATTAAAGCATAATTCTAATATAGGAATAATCATTAATCTTTGCTATATAATACTCTATATATAATATAAAGTTTGTTTATAATATATATAGACTACATTACGACATCTTTGAAATTGTAAAATATATACTGCACTTTCTGAGATACGACATCTGGACTGTATAGAATGTAGTATGCTTAGTGTTCATAATCGTGACTTTAAGGAGAGTCCACGACAATGTATTAACTGCTAATCAATGAAGTTTTTTAATTGTTATTTTAAGATGATTGGGTATGCAAGGCCACAAAAAGATATATTTTAAATATAAACAAATGTATTTAAACATTTTCCCTCACCTGCTCCGATCAAAATTTTTTTTAAGTCAATTGATTACTACTCATTTGAGATCAACTTTATGGCAGCATTTCTTTCAGACTACGAAACAATATCTAGAAAGAATTTCTTTTGGGGGAGTGGGAGCTAATACGACCCCCCTATGACTTCCCTTGTATCGCCTCCAGGATACCAGTTGTTAAATTGAAATATTCTTTGTACTGTTGTTTTTGGAACGTTCAGGTCTGAACTAATTCTTCATATTTCAGTATGACGGTAACTTGGAAGATGTGCCAAAGTATCTATTTCTTTATCATTTGTGTAACGCATTTATTTTCATTTTCTACCTGGGGAAATGAGGATTCTGAAGTTTATAATCGTTAAAGTATTCTGTAGCCACTCTTTTTAAAAGAATGCAGAGAATTCGGAAAACGATGTTTATATTCTTCTACAACTAGGCCAGGATGATGATTACATAAAGCATAAATCGTCAGCACTTCCAAACTCCCCTTGTTATAAGAATCGGATTCATTTAGAAAGTCCACCGGTGTGAACAAAGAATTTTGTTTTTCTTATTTAGAATTCAAGAACTTCTTTGGGATGTCTTAAATACTCAATTTCTAACGTTTTCTTTTCTTCTTTATGAAGTCAAATTTGCAACTGCTGATCAATCAAAATGAACAATATTATACGTGGATAGCATATTTCGTTCAATTCATGCTGTTTAGATGATGCACTATAGTACAAATACTTGCTTATCAAATTTTTTTTTATCGAATAAACTTGTATTCCTCTATATTTGTGATTAATTCTCTCCAAAATTTGTTGATAGAAAATGAAATTTAGATGCCATGTAATAATATAAAGCCTTGAAAATATAAAATATAAAGCCATGTAATAGCTTATACAGATTAATGCAAAAGAAACATTTTTCTAACTCACACTTTAGTACAAAAGGAGACGTATAAAAATTAAATTTAAAAATATTCTTACGATTAATCTTTGTTGAAACAAAAATGTTCTCATATAGTTTTCTGACTTTTTTTAAAGAAACTATAATGAAACATGAACTCAATTTTTCCCAAAATATGCTTCTAAATAGAGTGTCGTTTAAATAAAAATGAAATTAATAGAAATTAAAATAATTGATTAGTTTTCCAATCATATTAATTGGGATACTTAAGTGACAGATTTTCAAACCTTTAACTTTTTTAAGAAATAAATAAAAAGTCAATTAAAATATTCAATATTTGGAAATATTCTATAAAGGATTAAAATTAAGCCTCAGAGACCCGTGTTTTCTGCAGAGGATCAAAGAAGAAAATATTTCAACTTATAAGCAAAATAATTAATTATTAGAAAAATAAAAACATGGTGTTTTGATTGATTTTTTTAAAATTAGAGAAATGTTAGAAAAATTTTGTTCAAATAATGATCTCAAAAAATATGAAAATCATAGTAGAATTAAAGTTTGGAATACAAGAATTTTAATTTTAATGCCTAACATTTTGCGACTAAGCTTATTTTTTTAAAAAAACATTTTCAAAATTCTGTATGTTATGTCAGAAGTGCAAAACAAATTTCGGCAAAAAGACAGGTTTTTTTCTCTTCGATGGTGTACTGACTATTTTTTCAATCATTAGAAAAGAAATTGCAGACAAATATATGCGAAAAATTATTCAAAACAAAATAAAAATTTGCTCTAAACTACATACATATATAACACTCCCTGTTCAATAAATATTGACTTAGCATAGTAAAATAAAAAAAAGTTTCAACTTTGCATGAAATAGTGCAATAAACGTGGAAAAATTACAAATGAACTTCATATTCATGATAATATTACATAATCCCTTAAGAAAATTTTTCGTATACAAAAATCGGGAATTCCTTGTTCGTATTCTGGTGTATTTTTCTAAATTCGATATTTGATAATTAATTTTAGAATTAAGAAGAGGAAGCCTTTTTTGAGCAATCAAATATGACATTATTATATTTAATACTCATTTTGGCTTAAATAACAGCGGTTATATCGAATTCCAATAATATATAGCCAGAATTCCCTTCATCTGTTTCGAAATACTTTGAAAAGTACGCATTTATAATTCACTGGTTAGGTAATAACTAAGCCTGCACAATATACTCATTAAAAAAAGGGTAAAGAAATTCTTATCCTTATGATAATGAAATACTACTCACCATCTTGGTTTGGTTTGTCTTTTGACTTCTCATCTGCACTCGGAAGATCGGGATTTGAAATATCCTCTTCTGATTCCAATTCTGGAATATCTATGTCCGGGGGTTCATCTTTCGATTTCTTTTTTTTCGAATGTGGTGGATGTTTATTCTTTTCCGCGGATAATTGCTCTGTTTCCGATTTCTGATCAAACTCCTTAGCTTTCGAAGAATCCGACTGTAGGTCACTCTCTTGGTCCTTAGGTTTTGGTTGCTTGTTTGGTTTCGACGGAGAGTCCTGGGAAGCAGTATTTTTATTCTCATCTGTTAGTGAAGATTTTTGCTTCTGAAGGGTAGTCGATGACTTTGAGGAAGGGGGAGGAATATCTTTAAGGCCTGGCAAGGATGGAGGAGGAATATTGTCTACAGCTCTTGCAGGTGGAGGAGGAAT
>JAPMOR010030542.1:0-16292 GCA_026543865.1 Argiope aurantia | reverse complement strand
TATTGAGGTGAGAAATGAAAGATACACTTACGTGCTCAGGGTGTAGCTTATAATAAATAGAAAGAATATCCATTTTGAATTCAAAAGTGTACCCATATTACAAATCAAGTTGATTTACTTAAAACTAAGACCATTGCCTTTATTGAGATTAAGCATTTACTGAATTTTTAAAGCAGAAAAACGGCGATTTCCTATTATTTTTTGCTCTTTTAGGGAATGAAACAGGATGCACAATGATGTTAAGCGCTTCACACGAGGAACTGATCATTATCTGTCGATAATTTCAATTTCCTGGATCATTGTGTTTCTCTTTTGACTTATCGCAGGAAATGAAGAAATCAAATTCCATGATTTTATGTCGTTTTTAGCTGATATTTCACCAGGAATTGACAGTAGTATTCAGATTCACCTAAATAAAATCTAAACTATTGTTGCCAACTCAGTGAGTATTTTAAAAAGTTACCCGTATTAAAATTTTTTATATATATCGGCCCTTTTTGAAAATAATATTTTGAAAGCCATATGCCATGACTCCTTCTAGTATTATACAACTAATTTTAAGTTTTATTTTTAAAAATGTATTTAAGTTACGTCATAAAAAAAGTTTTTCTATCTGTTTAATTCTACAATTGCTTAATTTAAAAATATAAAAATTTACTTAATACATAAGTAAATAGAATAAGCAAATATAAATATTTTTTATCTTATATTTCAAAAATAGTTTATTTAATTGATATCAAAATATGCTCATTAATTTATAATAATGAGTATACTACTTTATTAGACGTCAATATAAAGTATGAGCTTTATCATTGATAATTTACGTTCACAATTTAGAGTTTTTTTCATTAATTGTATCCATATGAATATTCTTTGAAATGATATATATCTATTTTTAATGACAACCCATTGGATAAGACGACCCTGAATATTTCGATAATTATTCATTTTTTTCAGCAATAAAATATAGAATACAAATTTATACCTGCGTGCTAGAAGGAAAGACATTAATATTTTTTTAAAATTGAATAAATTTTATCAATGCTCGCTCGATATTATTTCTCTGTCTTCCTGTCCTAAATATGTTTGTTAAAAAAGTGTTATGAATAGAAATATATTAAAAGAAACTAATGGCGGATTTCGTTTCTTATTTCAACAATAAAATATACTCATATATGCGATGAATGTGTGTTATGAAATGTGGCTGCTTGTCAATTAGGTTTGAACCCTCTAAAATTATTCTTAAAAGTGAGATTTTTTTTTTATGGAATTTTTTTTTAAGTTCCCGCTTTTAAACTTCTATGTCCATTTCTTATTTTATCACTCTTAAAATCCGATGATTAATGAAAACGAAAGAAAAAACAACAACAAAACATTTAGTTAAACAAGAAATGAACCAACAAGCAAGGAAAACTCAGGCTGGTATGATTCATCAGATAGCACAGGAAAGCTCACTGACCACACAACTAATAAAATGATTTGAAGAAAAATGCAATCCTTTTCCCCCTTTGAGTTTAGAGGCGCTAGAACTGCAATCACAGTATACCCGGCTTGAAGTGCTATCCCCCTTTTTTTTCCATTTCTCTCCCAATTTTGCCTTTTTTCTCTCAGTTTTTTTCTGTCCCTTTCAATGAGCTTTGGTTTTAATTCTTGTTGCCTTGATAGAAACACAATTGCTTCATTGAATATTCATTTTCTTTCATTATAGATTATTTTCTAAACAATATTTAGATTAAAGATTTTAGGAAGGATTAATTATTGTTAATTACTACTCTTAAAGAATGATGAACGTTGCAGATACTTTATAACACATCTTATTTGATATCCCTTTTTGGACGAATCTTATTGAGTTGAATTGGCGAAAATGATAGTGTGTAGAGCTAGAGAGGGCCCAATACTTTTGTCTGTTGAATTGTGACTTCTGAGTTCACATAATTTTATATTGACAAAAGTAAGAGAAATTTATATTAAATACCGATTGTTTAATATGCTTGTAATGCAAATAACTTTATATGTGGATCTCAAATAAAAAAATATCGAGGTCACTTATGAGTATCTTTTTTTATTTCAATTCTTTGATAAATAATTTTTGCAACAATGCTAATTTCTATGTTTACGAGCCGCCATTGGATATGAACTTCAGCTACTACAACGAAACAAAAACTCTAAATTTATTCGATCAAATTAGAGAGATTAAAATTGGCAAACTTGACTCAATTATAACTGATAAAAGTTTTCCTAAATCATTTTTGGGAAGCAATTTTTTTCCCCAGCCATTCAGTCAATAGGGTTGGAAGTCAGGAAATTGAATACTATAAAGTAAAATACGCGCATAAAGCAGAATTAATGTAAAATAAAAGAAATGATATTATACAATTGTCGAAGAAATTGTAATAAGATTAAATTTAATAAAATTGTGCTTCATCCTTCTGTCATTAGAACAATGAAAGGAATTTTTTTTGAAATTGTATTATTTCAACTTTTTAATTTGATTATTATAAATATTATGGATTCTTATTATTAGTTTTTATAGAGATCACTACCAGATGGTGACATTCATATGAAACAAGATTTACATAAGCGAATCGATTGGATTATAATTAAGTGTTGAAAAATATTAAATATTGTAATGTCATCGAGAATACATATATAGAGCATAAAATTTCATAATTCTATTTTATCAGAAAATGAGAAGAAAAAAAAAACAATTTCAAAATTCCATCTTTATAAATATGAAACAGTCAAGATAATTATGAATGACTAATTAATCACCTTTAGAAATATGCCTGGCTTATTTCCTTTTTATGTGATTTAAATACTATATCTATCAAAAAGTTTTAAAATGTGCTTTTAAAAAAAGGATCAATCTAAAATGTTTTTCTTAGTTTAATTATTTTTTTTCCTTTTACTTCTCCATACTGATTGTAGGATGAATTAAGTTTTATTTTTTTCTCGTCCTTATTTGGATCTAAAATATTCACATGATAAAGGTATTTCTGTATTTTTTAAGGTTTCTTTGTTTCAAACCAATATTTGATTTTAAATGGATTTATATCAAATTATCATTGCAAATGTAAATTAGAAATAAATGCATTAGTAATGTATCTTTTATTCCGATAATGTAAAGGTTATATTTTTGTTATCAGTGTCTGAAAAGGAAATCATACATTACTTCCAAACAATTTTAAATAAAACACATCTCTTTACAGGAAAAAACAATTGTACATATACTTAATTTGTTTTATAGCTCAACAATTATGTGTAACTTCTTCTTACTTTTCTGTCATGGTTTTGAAAATTTAATTTCGTAACGACAAATGACTTATAACATAATTTTAAAACAGGAAACCTATATTGTTTCGGTTAAATAGTTACAGTTGACGCATTTTACAGTAAAAAAATTATGAAAGCATGATTATGTACTGTAACTTTTATACTTATTGTAACTTTTTACAATATAATTTTATGAAGACCAATTTGCTGGTAACATTTTGGATTTAACTCAGCTACATGAAAAGTAAATACGCTTATAATATTTCTATTAATCACTTTGTAATCTTAGATTTGTTCCAAAACGCAGTGTGCGGCCTATTTTGATTTATTGTAAAAGGATTTGCTCCAATAGGTATTGTGAGAACGTTATTCTTAAGAAGCCTTAATCAATGATTACGTGTGATACTTCTTCGTATAACTGTTTAAGCAAGCGTGCCGACCTATTGCGAAATCCTCTGGAATAACTCTCAAAAAGTTTTAATGGCGACTTTTGAACAGCTTTCATTTTTATCGGAAATAAAAAGATTAATCAGTCAGTTTAATTTGATTAGCTTATCGCTGTGATCAGTGGTGAGATGATAAGTACGATGTCTGATCGAATGCACCATTTTTATAATTTCAAGGATTATAAAAGGGATTCAGTCTTTATAATTTGAAGCATTTATCCAGTTTTTAGATTTTTTATCAAGATTTCTTTGTCCTAGTCATGACTAGAGCAGAACGGCGAAACAGAGAACATAAGAGAGGACCAACATTTTAATTCCGTGGGAAAATCAATAGTCTGAGTAATTCCGAAGTTAAGGTTGCAGTGAAGCATAATGATATTAAACCCCTCATAATATTGCCATAGAAGAATGTAACCTATATTTTTATTTAAAATGGTAATATGGCTAGAATATTTTGCTAAAGATTGTTAATAGGACCAAGGAAACAATGTAAAAACACAATTTTTGTAATTTTCATTTCTATTGACTCCAGTAATATAAATTACAATACACACAATTTAAAGCATTTTCTGACTAGAATTATAGGCCTAACTATTTTTAAAAAAGAAGTTAGCTAATGGCCATGTATATAGTTAGAGTGAGCATCCTGTATAAATTTTAACGCATGTATGTACATTTATTTCAAGCTTGCTTTCGAATGCTTTTTGAAGAGATTTTGATGACAGTAGCGCTGGAAGATTAAAATTAAGATAGGGGTAAAATCAATTCTGCAATTAAATCCTTCTGGATAGTACAGGGGAAAATTCTGTGGTTGATTCATTTAAAATTTGATATCACTTACGTTGTATTTTTTGAACTATGATACACCAGTTTGCCTCTGGACAGTTAAAAGTGCTATAGAAAAATCAACCCTTACCTAATCTCACAAAGGTAGGTGAATCTTTAAAATACTTGTTACAAATGGACTGATGAAAATGTAATTTGATTGCGTGTCAGAGCCGGCCTTCTCTATGAATTTATTTAATGCGTGATTTTGTTTTTGCTTATACATCAATTACTTCAGAAAACTTACAATTTTTTGCAATTTCTTTTTCAATGCTTAATATATCAAGTGCATTTAAGCATTCCGAACACATGCTTGACCGAAGATAATTTTTTATTAACTTTAATTTACTGAAAGAGCGATCAGTACTTGCTATAATAACTGGCAAAGTAAAGAAAAGTTTTAAAACAGTTAATACGTTTAGAAATAACTCATTATAATTATTATTTAGCATGTATTGCAATATGTCTTGTGCTTTATTTACATCTCTTTCATTCAAAATCAAATCCCGTAGCAAACAAATTTCCTGGATTAGGTTTTCATCTACATCTTTGTTCTAAAACTTTACAAAGTTTTTGGAATATTTCTCTAATTTATGTTTTTCTAAAATTTTTATATCAGCGGCTAATTCGAAATCAGAAATAATATTTGGTATACTTTTAAATCTATCTTCGATTTGTACAATAACAGTATCAATTATAGTATTAAAAAATAACACCTAAATTCCTCTACCGGGTTTTTTATAACTTCGTCTTCTGCTAATTCGGAATATAATCTTTTTCTTTTCCGAATTCATTTTACAGGAAAATGTTCTGAAATGTTCAAATTATGTGCTAGCATTTTTGCTTCGTCTAAAAATGTGTTAAACTTTGTTCTTAAATTTTGGATTTCAGTTTTAATTTTATTGACTACATTGAAAGCCGAGTCAAGAACAATTGTTTTTGTTTGAAATAGTTTACTGATAGTATTAATTTTGAACAGTATTGCAAACCATACTATTAAACATAAAATAAATGGCATTTCTTGTATTGCATCTAATAATCTTTTAGCTTCGGATACCGCTGTATTATCGTTACTTACATCAATAAATTATTTTAGGGCATTACAAGTTCATCAAACTGTGTATACACAGCTTTAACCGAATCTATTTTGGCTTCCCAACGAGTGTTACATAATGGTTTAAGAGTAATGTTTAAATGCTTTTATAGAATTCTCCATCTTTTTGTAGATGCATAAAATAAGCAATATAAGCGTTGTAATATTCCAAAAAAATTTTTACAATACATAATGCTGGAAGCGGCATCACAAATTAATAAATTAAAAGAGTGTGATATGCAAGGCACATAAATTGCATGCGGGTTTAGAGAAAGTATTCTAGACTGCACACCTTTATATTTCCCTTTCATGTTGCTACCGTTATCGTATTCTTGCCTTCTATATTTCATAATATCTAAATAAAGTTCGCTTAAGTTTTGGAGTCCTTCTCCAGTCACATCAGTTACTTCAATAAACCCTATAAATGACTTATTTATAGTTAACTTTTCTCTTCAAAATTTACATATCTAATAATGATTAAAGTTTGTTTCTTATGGGATATATCAGGAGTACAATCCATTTGGATACTATAGTATATGGCTGTTTTTATATCGGGTTTAATTTTAAGGCCTTCATTTCCTAATGCAGAAATAAATTGTTCTTGTGGCCTATGTTCTAAATGATGCACAATTTTATTTTTAGTATTTATTATTTTGTTTATATGATCCATTAGTACAGGATCGTATTTACTTAATAATTCGATTAAACTTTAAAAATTTCTATTATTAGACTGACCTATTATTTTGTGGGTTCCTCGTAGTAGAAGATTATTACATACTAAAAATAAAATTACATCTACAATTTTTTGAAATAGTAATTTGAGTCGTGTCGTTTCCTTACTTATATTAACTTGATTTGTTTTATCAATAGTCGAACATAAAATTAGTCGTTTTAATAATTCTTCCCAAGCAATAAACGAATTAATATGACTATTAGAGCGCTCATGATCTTGTATTACATTTGACAGCTTTCTTCAATTATTATAGCCACCTATAAATCGTGTAATTTGGTCATTTCCTCTTCTTTTGGAAAACAGTAAACAACAAAAACAATATACAGAAAGCTTACGTCTTTGAAAAAATTAACCATTTGCGAAGTTGAGTTTCACCATTTGGCATTTTTTTTAAAGTAGTATGTAGTGAAAAATGATCTACTTTCAGCATTTTTAGCAAAAATCCTTTGTGCTGCACAGGTCTGATTTTAACACAACACATAATACTTGGCCATAAACCAGAATTACTTATACTCTCTTGATCATATTTGTTATTGTCATTTTCGTTGTTATTTTCTGATTCGGTCACATTTTTATAAACACACGATTCTTCAACAAATTTCACCGTTTCAACATTTTCATTGCTAGACTGTGTTCATTGCGCTGAATTTTCTTCTCCAGTTGAAATTTGAATTGTAATTTCTGAAGTTGAAGAAATTTCTTTGCCAGAATTACTTCATAGCCAAGAAAACAGATCTTCTTGTGTCTTCTTGAAGTTTAGCATTTTTTTTCTGGTAATTTTTTTTGACGCTCAGAGGGATATTTCCTTGGTGTGGACATGGTTATATCGAACAGTATTAATCAGTTTATTGAATGAATTATCAAATTATTATATTCTATACTATAAGCTATTACCTAGTAGGTGAGGTAAGTGATTGTAAATCTATTTACCTTTTATTAAAAATATTTTGAACACTTTCACAAGACTATAATGTATACTATGAGCTTCGTATATATCCAAATCCGTCGACTGCTCCATTTAAACTTCTTCCTTAATTCTTTTCATTCAGGTCAAGGACGGTGAAGCAGTAATGCAGTGTGCATTACTAGGGGTTGATCGTTTAATTTATCTTCGTTTTACTTTTTGTTTGAGCAACTTAATATAAACAAACATAATAGCACGCATAAAAAATATTACATTAGATTCATAAATAAACTCCCCTCCCCCTTTATAGGTATCACTGCTATCATTGCCTAATAACGGCGTCAGTCGAAGCTCTAGCCACGTGGAAACAAATTTGTATTCTTTCAGTACGTGTAAACGCTATTATTGTTCAGAACACTTTTAATTCTTAATCATGCTGCCCCCCCCCCCTCAATCGCAGGGCCCGGGTGCATAGCGCCCGTCGCACCTCCTAGATGGCCGGCCCTTTTGCGTGTTTCGATTAATCAACTTTAAAACATGATGGGAGTAAGCTCTTTTTTAATCAGTCCTTGCGGATAATTACTGCAATTAAGGCAGATAAAAGTGTTAAATTTGAGCGACTGGTGAAATTTTAGTTGAGCATTGACTGTCACATTAATCAACTAAAAATATTTCGATGATAAATCAGTCCTAACTCATTTCTTATCACAAAATTCTTACCCTTTTCGATGACACATTTCATCCAACTTCTCACCTGCCCTTTTGAATAATAATAAGGATCAAAATAACTAATAATAAGGATCAAAAGAATAATGAAAAGGCATTTAACAAATAGTTGAATTAACATAAATTTTTTATATCCAAAGGTTCTGAAATAAAAAAGACAATCGGAAAATGGCCAACAATTTAAAGAAAGAAGAGTAAAATGCATTAAATAATAAATTAAGTTGACAAAATGCACTTCTGTAACTTTTGGATCGTTTTATTAGAATTTGCGTAAAAGTAAAAGAAACAAACACTGCCTTATTTTTATAATGTTGTTTAAAAATAAAAAATAAATAAATAAAAAAGGCCTCAGAAGGATGCTCTGCTATTTAACATCGAAAATATAACTTGGTATTTTGTTTCAGATTAACCCATAAAAAAGAAGGAACAAACAATATTTCAGATATATTAAGTCTTATTTTTACTATACCACGAAATAAAAGTTTATTTGTTATTTATTTTATTAATATTGAGATAAAATATGAAATATTGAAATTAAAAGAAGTTCCTGAATTAGCTAAGAGATGGCGCCACAATTTGTTGGCGCAAAATCTTGGAGTAATAATTTCACTAGCATATTTAACAAAAACCGAAAATCCGAATCGAAAACCGAATGTTTCAGTTTCCTTTAATCCATTTTTAGTCTATTTCTAAAGACAATTTTAAATACGATGCACAGAGTCGTTTAATAAATCTTTAAAAACAAGAAATAAAAAATAAAATTACGGAGACGGGAAAAAAAATCCTATAATGAAGTACAGAAAACATTTGAAATTATTGAGATGATTCAAATTCATTGCAGAATTACAAAATTTAAACTATGTATGTTAGTATTAACTTTAAAATAACTAAATAATAATAATAGCAATAAGATAAGTGTTTCTTACCATAAAAATAATAGAAATTAGCTTCACTGACCACTGACGTAGTTTTTTTAGTTTTAGTTATCTTAACGTCCCGTTTTTAAAGCAACCCTTTCGCTTTGTTGAATACTGCTCTGAAGTAAATATAAGCAGATAATCAATAGTCTTAAATCCAATATTAATATCAATAGATTTTAAAAATTATTATACAAAAAAAATTAAAGGAGATTCGAGCTTCTAGTTCGAAACATCCTAGCGTATAACATAACAAATGTTTTATGCTTAATTCGTTTGTCTTTATTTATATTTTAAAGATTTACTCTTAATTATATAGCATCGATAACATGTACATGAAAAAGTATTTAATATTATCGCAACGTGAGTGATTATATAAACAGTAAGTTAACGATGATAAGTTACATAAGTTTACATAATTGTTGTAAAATATATTTTAAGCATTTTTAAAATTGATAAAATTGGTGCCACTGAAAAGAGCATTATTATTGTTTTAATTTTAAAATGGGGCATAAACCATTGCAACAATAAATTCAGAATTCTTTGGTGAATCAAGTTAAAATTTAATTAATCCTTAGTTAAAAATTTGGGAAATTCCTTTACTTCTGAGAAGTAGTTATGTACCAAATTTAATTGTCTTGCAATAATAGCCTGTTACAGGAAGCATGTCAACCTGTAAATATTATCATGTTGAAATATTTCAAAATAAGGTTTCCCGCTGATGACGTTAAGGTGCCAGATTGGATTATTGCGGAAACTGGAAAATGGAGTGGGAAACCAACAGCATGCATTTTCTGCAAATTTGGACTGCATTCTTCTTACTCACAAATATTGGGCTTAGTTAATAAAAAACTTTTTTCTTTTAAAAAGATATTTTTAAGTATTTGCGTGGCAGAAGAGGAGACACTTTTTAAATTTTCATTCGATTTATTCCATCCCGGGTGACATATTATGTAGAAATAATAAGTGGCGAGGAATACGTCAGTCTACATCGCAACACAAGTGGAAAAAAAAATCTTTTCTAGCTGATTTTGTTTTTATACCATGAAGTTCTGATAGAGATTTTCTTTGACACGTGTCCATTTTGGTAAGGGAAAATATAGACATCTTTAAAAGAATGTTGCAAATATTAAAGATTTTTATTTCTTCACTCATAGCGGGAGAACTTGCTGATTAAAGCAGTTTTACAGAGCTCGTGTAGCATTAATTAAATTTTAAAAAAGTGGAATTGGAACTGAAAACGAGAGAACATTTTAGAATAAAGTTAATATGGATTAAATAAAGATAAAAATTAGGAAATTAATTAGATTTAGATTAGGTAAAGAGATATCATTACATATTTATATGCATATATATATTATTGAAGATTAATGTCGGAGATTTACGCAGCGAATATTGCAAAACATCAAAAGCATTTTTTTATACAACACCAAATGCATGAAGACATTACAGTAAAAGATTAATTAAGCAAATGAACGAAGGTAAGTAACAGCACCGAAAGTATCTTCAATCATGAAGAATCATGTGATGTAAATATCTAGCATCTGACGCATTCTCAGTTTTGGCAATTTCATTTCAGAATTTAATGATGTAAATCCAAAAAGTTTTAGTTTGGAATCCATTTTGTTATACCATTGTCCCTGACTGTTTGAGACTATAATGTGCACGTTTTAGTAGACAAACTTGATCTTCTTCAGAGACAAGTTGTTCTGGTTCATTCCAGTTTCAATTTACGTATGCCACAAAAAAATCCAATTGATATCTAGTAAGTTTGTTTTCAACTGCGTAGACAATTACTATTCTTATGGAATTTAATTTTGCAACAGCTGAAAAATTCTCATTGAAGTCTTTTGCAGGTATTGGGAAACCATCCTTCTGTGACAATTCTTGCTTTTAATTTTTCAATAGTTTCGTCTTCTTTGAACATCTTTTTAAAGCCCATTTTGATCCAATTTCTTTCTTATAATTTGGTCTTGACTTTCATAGGAAAACTTATCAATCCAACTCCATGCTTTCAGGATAATTAAATAAACTTGCTCTTTTTTCATTGCTTTCTTCCAAGCTTTGCTATTTATGCTTGTCAATAGCAGGACTTAATTCAAAACACCCGTACCAATAGGAAATGATACTCTAATATACAGCTGTGATATCTTCATGATATCGTACAGTATTAAGAAAGTCGAAATGCTGTCTATAAGGATCTGATAATATCTTATTGCTATTACAGATTGGATTTTACATCCAATGCTCTGTTTTCAAGTAGAACGTAACATAACTCTACAACTAGCACATAACAGTAATGAAACATTTGTAGATCAGTTGTTTCCAGACACGTAGACTGACTAGAACAAATGAATCGAATTCCTTCACAGAATGTTCGATTCGATTTTTATGAGCTTTTATTCGTGGAATCACTTGTACAAAATTATTTATTTGACATTTTCACGGCATTTATTGTGAAAGAATCGAAAACGCATTTTGACGAAATGCATAGAAATGTTATGAGCATAATGCACCTTTATATTGACATTAATCGGAAGAGATCCTGAATACATTCAGTAAGCACTGTGTGAAAGATAATGTTTTTACAAAGTTGCCATACATTTGCACTCATAGATATTATAATATAATTAATGCTTCTCATAATTATTGCTGGTCATAAATGATTATTGCATAATTAGTGTATGATTTCTAAGCTCGGTGGCGTAGTCCCAACGCACAGGTCCAAGGTTCGATTCTCGGGATGGGCAAGGTCGACTCAGACTTTCATCCCTTCAGTGGGTCGATAAACTGAGGACCAATCTTACTTTGGAATTAACACTTCCACGTTGTTCCACCGGGGTGCAAGGCATATGTTCCACCGAGACGTATGCCTTTCACCCCAAAGCCCTCGGTCAAGAAAACATATATGGACACTGTAGGGCTTGGCCCACATGGGTTGTGTATGATTGAGTTAGTTTGAGCTTAGTTTTAGTGTATAATTTCTGAATAATGTGAATTACGGACTTGAAATTTCCTGCTTGATTGAGGCTTAGATAAGTGAAGTAATTCAATATTTTTGTCTTATCCTAAGAATATGACATTTTTTGATGTAGTGTTGAAATTTCTCTCAACATCTTCTTGGTGCGTGAAGCTTTGGAAACGAGGATAATATAAAATTTACTTTTTTCCTAGCCTGTTATTTTGTTTGAAGTTTTAAATTTCCTTGATGACATTTTTTTGTTTGTTTGTTTGTTTATAATTATGGCACTTGCCACGGACAAGCCCCGTCGTCAGAGACTGACAGTTTTTATATTTACTCAATGAAATGCATTTTTGCGTTTAGTTTTATGTAATAGTTCATCTTGGTGCTCTTTCTTTTGGCTGAAAACTTAGAAAAAATCTATAATTTTGGCGCCAAGGCCACATACAAAATTTAAATTATCTCTTCTATTATTTTTTTAAATTACGTACTATGCTCGAATTCTGCCTTATGTTTCCGAATATCACACACTGTGAACAGAAATCCATTTAAATAAGATTTGGACCAAAATAAAATAGAAATCTGAAATCCTAGTAATTAAATCCAACTCCAAATTGCCTCTGTTTAGCTTTTATGTTTTTGAGTTATTCTATACATATGTATTCGAGCGAATATATAGACAGACTTCCCTTTAGAAAAGTAATCCATAATTTGATACGGAACTAACTAATTTTTGTAATACTACTAAAATATAATAAATAAAATTAATCCAACTGATTTATTCCGTTTTTTTTTCTTCTTTTTTTTTGTTATCTCGTTAACAGACAGATCAACAGATATAGTTCTAAAATAGTTTTTTCGAGTACAAAGAGATGTAAAATGCATAAATTGGAGAATACCTCGAGGTCGAATTAAAAAAAAAATAACAATAGACTCTTAGTAATCCAGTGTCTTCGAAAGAGCGAATAGAGAGCTATTCAATATATATAAGTCACAGCATGCGGACTTTGATGCGACTTAAACAACAGGATTTTTAATAAATTTTATAATGTTTATTACCAGTAGTATTATTTTCTATGTAATTTGATCCATTCTGGAAGATCTGCAGACGCATACAAAAATTGCATAATAATTAAAAAAAACAAAACAGTTTGGTGAAACTGAAAGAAATTTTTAAGATTTCCAGCTTCAGCAAAGAGAGAACGTTTGGAAAACAATGTTGCTATGTTTTAACATTTGCTGCGTATTTTTATTTCTTATGTTTATAATTTTTATTTGTCTTTTGGTATTTTTGTATTTTAAATTGATATTGTAGCAAGAATTTGGTATCTGTTCTTAGACACCTCTTTTGCTTTTGAAGCGTGGCCACGATTCGTACATTTTTATTATTACTTTTCTAATTTTATGTAATTTAGTGCTAATGCAACAATTTTTGTGCGTTCCATTAATTTTTTTTTTCGCATACAAAATTCTCACAACTCATATCAGTTTATCCACTGGCTAGGTTTTGTCGGTGTGAAGATATAAAAATAATAAATGAATAACATTTGAGAAAAAGACATAAATTTCGCTATTAAAGATCAATTTTACTAAATGAACTTCTATTTGTTGGAAGAAATGTTAGCAAAATTCATTGTGGCCCAGGAAACGAAATCAAGAAATTAAAAATATCTTTAACATTATTTCTTTATGAATTTAAGATCCCTTATTTCGACTTCAACTAAAAACGTAAGCAAACTAGTTAATAGAAAAATGAACGAACGAAGAAATATCTTAGTTGCCCGAAATAGAAGACGTATGCCTTAAGTACCTGCTAGTACATATCACAATCAGTAAAATGCGTAGTGTATAAATCATGACGTCATGTTAGGAATGCATAAAAGTAAGAATCTTAATTTCCAACACAATTAATGAGTCAGTCCTACAGTTTTGATATCATATGAATCACTGAGAATTTAATACATAATACTTTTTTCAGTAAACTTGGTACATACAAAACATTTACTAGTAACTGATATTGTTATTTATTAAATAGTGATCAGTGCTTCATTTTCCCGAGACTTTTAGACTTTCTTAGACTTTTTGTTGTGAAACTAGCTTTCGCGTTTATATGAAGTCCAGATAAAAAGATAAAAAAGAAAACCATAAAAAGTCATTCTTACTTAAAATTTATTCCTCATTTCAATTACCAACTACGTCCTATTTCTTATCTCTTTTTGATTTTAACAGCTTTAAAAAGTCTATATAATACTCCAAGGTGAGCATGTGAAACAAACTACTCAAACCTCTAATCAAAATCTGTTAAAATTTCCTCATTTTCTCCTATCTTGTTTGAAAAAAATTCAAATACCTCATTGTTTGTTAGTTAAACAGGTTACGACTGACCGATTCAATTAATTGCTGTGGGATTTTTTTTCCAGCATCGATTCAAATCTGAGCAAAATCGTGCAGTTCCTGACCCGCATCAATATGCGAAAATATTAAGTCAAGTAGATGAACTACTTTGCGGGGATCCCGGCCTTGGCCGCTTCTTCGGGTATAAAACTTCAGTAAGCATCAGTCTGGAGTGATGCGTCAATTCTTCAAATGTCCAATTGTGCCAACCTTCACCTAGTTATAGGCATTATTTCCCCCAAAATATAGATGCGGGCGAAATGGAAAAAATATGAATAGAAAGATATGAAGTTCGTGACTTAAAAAAATTGCACTTATTTTGAGGGTTAATGGAAACTTTTTCTTGATGTTAGTTTTATTGTCGTAACGCTAAGATATTTACATGTTTTTTTAATACAGAGAGGATGATTTTGAAAATATCGTGCTTCAGACATACTAAGCGATCAACAAAAAATGGTGTTTACTGCGAAAAGTGTCTGTTGAGAATAATACGAAATGTAGGTGTTTCTTATAATAATAGTATTTTATGAATCAGAATCATAGATCGGAATGGATGTCAATCTTTTTTAAATGAATTTTTTTTTTTTTTTTTTTTTTTTGCAACCTTGCAGTAGAGTCATGATAAAATCCGACTTTTCGAGTCCAGCCCACTTAAAACTCGAAAAAAAAATTGCTTTTGTTTCTGTTTATCGAATATTCTGAAATATTTTTAACTAAATTCTTCTGATCTGAATTAAAGTATATCCCTTCTGTCCCATTTATTATTTTTGATTTATTATAATTCCTTATGAAATTTGTCAGTTTTAATAAACAAAATTTAACTAGTCTTTAATAGAACGATTTTAATAAACAAAATTTAACCAGTCTATAATAGACCGCAGAATTTTCCTTATATTTTTATATTATTAAAAGAACAATAAAGGTTGTCATCTTCATTTTAAGTGATAATTTTCTTATCCTTTTACCTAAAATTCATTTTTTTTATTAATAATTACAAATATCCTGCAAATGTTTTCTTAGACAGCTTTTTCTTTCAAGTATTTTCAATTCATTTTTAGTAACATGATTTATGTGTTTCTGTTCTATCTAATTTTTTTAAAGAAATTCTCTTCTGCAAAATTCTAAAAAAAAGGTGGAAATTCTGAAGATATGTTTATTCCAAATATTTAATTTAAAAAGTCCTTAAACTAACTCAATGAATTAATTTAAAAAAATTTCAAACTGGCAATATGAGTTTAACAACAATTTTTTTGGAAACAGTGAAAAGTTAGATCATTTATGGGGAAAAAAACATTTTTCGACAGATGATTTGTGAGTTTAGTTTTATTATTGTTTTTATTAACTTTATTATTTTAAATTATCTTTCAATTTGTATATTGAAAAGTAGATCAAAGTTTCAATAAAACTGAACTCTTACATCATTTGAACGAGAGTTTAGTTGGTTGCTTAATCGATTTGCAATTTAAGACCATTTTTATGATTATAACCCTCATTTCTTGATAGCTGTTAAGAAAGCACCACTCAGTACTAGTTTTTTTAATGGAAAAGTCACATAACACACACAAACAAATTCTTCACAATTGCATAAATTACGAAAACAGCAATTTAGAGAATGGAAAGTAAGTTTCATAAAGACATAAAAAAAGTACTTTGAGGATTTTTGGTTCTTTTTAACAACTGGAATAAAAATTCTTGCATTTTATTGAAAAATACTTAAAATTTCAGGTTACTTTCTTGTATATGAAATGCACTTGTCCTTCAGCAATCCAACAGATGTTAGATAATAGAACTGCAGATTTAGGGAAGTACCGGATAAGTGGAAGTTCATTTAAAGAAAAGCATTTTATAGCAAAACCAATGTTTATTGTGCAAAATATACAAAATTGTACTGAAAATTATTACATAATATTGCAAAATATAATTCAAAAACTAGACAGATTCATCATTTGGATTTCGTTTTTGAAGTTGATACTGTCATCATTGAGAAGAATGATGAATTGAAAAATTACTTTTACTTAA
>JAPMOR010030538.1:0-20452 GCA_026543865.1 Argiope aurantia | reverse complement strand
TTTTTTTTTTACTTATGTTCCATAGATTTTTTTTAATCACATTACTGCTAAGGATCTCAAACATCGGTTTTAAATTTTAGTTATATTTTTTTCTAGCTAGTATACCTCCTATAAATTATGAGAAGCAAAATTCCTTTTAAATTCATAAAATTATGTTTTTTAGGAGACATTAATGTAAAATGTAACGCAATATTGCTTTCAGGCTAATATACTTCCTATAAATTATGAGAAGCAGAATTCATTTTAAAGTTATAAAAAGTAATTTCTACAATAGATTACATTTTTGCACTGACCATTTTTCCCCAAATATTTTATCTCGTGATTTTCTTCCCTCTTCGAAAGAAGAGGAAGAAGGATTCTACTTAATTTCTGAATAGTTTATATGATGAATAAGAAAATAAAGTTACGACAGTAATTTTTAATATATAAATTGAATCGATACGTTTTTACACTTTAATTAATTGTCACGCGACTCCGTAAGAATAGTTCATATTGCCTCATTGAAGAGAGTCAGTCGAATTTCCATGACCGAATGGTCATGGCACTGGTCTCATGATCAAGAGACCTGGGTTCGAATCCCGCTAGAGACAATGCGATTAATAGTATATGTAAATACTTAATTCCTTGATTTTATGTTTTTCTTTATTTCATGTTCCAGAAGATACTGGACATTTCTTTAGTTTACCAGACAAGTGTTCTGGACTTTTCTTACTGTCTCCAGAAGAGTATTCTGGAACTTTCTCTGCTTGTATAAAAGCAGAAGATTTGTCAGTTACTGTAATCTCAGTTCTGAGTTCAGTTAATAAATTGGTTTAGCTCTACCTCTTGTGTGTGTGTATCATTGAGTTCTATACTATAGTTCTACGTGACAATATAAATAATAAACAGTAGAGTTGCTAGCCAATTAAATTAACATTGTTCAGTTATCTATCACAATCTGATGTTTAAAGATGTTATTTTAGAGGGGAATAATAAATATTGGTTTATGCGTAAGAGATTTAAGAGGAATTAAATATAATCAAAAGTTTTGACTGAAAGGACATTTTTGCATAACGCAATTGATACTTTAGAGTACAGATAAGAAAATGTTTTAGAACCTGGTTATTATCATGTTTGAAGAGTTAAAATATTTGTGATCTCAATGTTCCACGATAATTCCATCAATCAAACATTTCCAAGAATTCTAAATGTTCTTAAATATGAAATGGCTCAGACAAGAAATTATTACTACTATCATGTGATTATAATTGAATAATAAATTAATACATTCTTAATTACTATAATACATAATTAATTGCAATTAATACATTCCCAATTAATTATGTCTGATTAAAACATAAATTGATATGCTACTCAATTTGCATTTTAAATTATATTTTAACATTTCTTAATTTTTCAAATTAAAAAAAATCTTATTTTCTTAGAATTTATAAATAAGGATAAGATATTTCAAATGCGTATAAAATCATTCTAATAAAATTCAGTTTTTTTGAGTTAATATTTAATTCCAGAATGGATGCTTGATGATAGCATCTGCAATCAATGCGTAATCACAAGACATAGCCAAAGTGACTCAAGCCACTGTATTTTCAAACCTCTTGAGTAATTTTCAGAAGGAAAGGATTAGCTAAAGAATGCACTATGGGGGGGGGAAGACATGCGCTGTTACATTTTCGGTTTTAATGGCACCACAGCTAAAAGGAAATTTTTTTTATTTTTGGAAATAAAACAGAAGAAAAACACTAACTAAAAATATTCAAAAGATTCTGGAACTGCTAAAATATTTTTCAAAAGTATATGAATTACGTCATTTTCTAAAAAAAGGATGAAATTAATTCTGCAACTATCTGGTCTAAGTTTCATTGTCTTAAGTTGTTTTTTATAATAATCATCCAATTCAAATATGAACACAACAAGCGCATAGCTCCTGATTACAAACATTCAAAAGTTTCGATCGCAAGGTAGACTAATTCTTGAGTGTTTCATTATGATAGGGAACTGGCTCAAGTATCTCTTCTAATATCAAATTAACTGTCAAAACAATTCCGGCAATTTCATCTTATTCCCCTGATCTTGCAGCATGTGATTTTTTTTTCTCAGGTGAATAATTTAGTCATGGTGTGACGATTTTCAAGTTCTAAAAATGTAAAATGATGAAGATAGCGGAAAAGAGGGTGGAAGTTTGTAATTCGCATTTACGTCTTTGTGTAAATGATAACAAAAAAGATGAATATTTGTACTGAGCAAAATGCATATTTGTATTGAGCAAAATGCATATTTATACTGCAAAAGAAACGTGAAATCTATTTTTTATTTGTGTTCATTTTTATACAGAGAATTAAGTTTCGGAACTTTTTGAATGTAATAAACTATTGTCGAAACATTAATGACAAATTTGGAAATTAAAATGTACCATTTTATTACATTTCATCATTATTACATTTATAGTTTATATGAAATATATAAAAAGAACGTATTGTAATCTGTATCATTGCATTACATTTCATCATAATTACTTTTATTTATAGGATCTCGCGATAAATATGTAAAAAAGGTTGTAATTTATTCTGTAGTATTTATGAAGTTTTACTTCATTTCATCATTATTATCTTTACGCTTTATCATATATAAAGTATATCAAAAGATAATATTGTAATATTCATTATTCAAACAATAGTGGTACCATTTTATTATATTTAAACATTGCTATCATATAGTTGTAAATTATATAAAAAGAAAGTATTGTTATTAGTAACTTGTAATGATTAAAAATTTAATCAGAATTAATCATTTACTATTTTCATGGTTTTTTATAAGTGAAGTATACAAAAAGTAAATATGTGCACCATAGTAATAGTTGTATAATTTTATTATATTTCATCATTACATCTTTTACACTTTCTCGCATAGGAAGTATACAAAAAATATTGTAGTCATCGAAAAATTCGTCCTCGAAATTTTGATCATCCGTTATGTCTCCCTTTTCTATGTCTTCTTCTGTGTAAATTTGTGCATCATTTTAAAAGACTAATCGTAGAACAGTTTGCTGAAGATATGTGTTATATACATCTTAATAATATATATATAAAAAATACATTATATATATATATATATATAATATAATTTATATTAAAATAGCAAATTCAAGTCTAATATTAATTATTAACTTTGTTTATAACAGCAGATCTCACAATTTAAAATTCAATTTAATTTTTTTTTCAAGACAAAGATGGTGGAACTAAATTTTTTCTATTGATAAAACACTGTAATTCATGAAGTTTTTAAATCAAAAATGTTGAATATACATATACATTATTATGCAATGTCAAAATATAATACTTCATATTTATACATAGCATAATAATGATTTACATTTCTACTCTACCATTTTTGTCTTGTTTCAATAATTTATGAATAATTTAGTAATTTATTCATAAAATTATTTATATATTATAAATAATTTTATATTTAATCCATTCATAAAAAAAGGATTTAGATAACGAATTTTAATTTTAACTATACTTTTAATTTATTAATTCAAATTAAAATTTGAGTTCAAAATTAATAGTTTGTTATCTTCTGTTTTGGTTGCATTTACAAAATTCGTATTGAAATAAAAAAATAATTCTTCAGTTGACCAATAATTCTAGAGTACGATATAAATCTAAAAGTGCATTTACATTAAGTGTTAATTACTTGTGTAGTATAAATATTTATCTATAAGAATGTTGAAATGAAATTAACTCTTTTTTTATTATACGGATCCTTTTAACTTGATTTATTTTAAACATAAACTTTTTTTCACTTTTGAAAAATTACATAAATAATAATACGAGAATCGTGTTTTCTTGCACTATACAAACAAATCGAATTTTCAGAATTTTTAAAATCTTAAATCAATATTATTCAATTTTGTTCAAAATTTTTCAAAGTAGTCTCATTTATACTCATCATTCAAAAGATACCCATTCGTTTGCTATTAAAATAACTAGGAATTATCTCCAAGTTATTATTTTGCAAATTTATACACATATTTTCCAATAAAATATGCCAAAATATGTGTTATCATTGCAAATCCTCATTCTAATGTTTCTTGTCAATTTATAATATTTTGAAAATTTACAACAAAATATGAAATAAAAGATCTGCAATATATTTAAATGCAAGTATGCAGTTGTGAACTATATCAATTCTACTCCTTTTCGGTTATTACTGATTTAGCAAGACATGATACATTAATTTAATGGTGTACATCCCTCCAAAAATAAATTATTAAATTTCAATCACTATAGAAATAATTAATTATAAACATCCAATTGTATCAAAAAGTAATGTAGTCTACAGAATGTAGCTATTCCGTTGAAAAATATCTTCCCTACATTTATTTTGAGATACGACTGGTAACGTAAACTATAAGGTATTACAGTACATATTGCAATAAAATATTACATTTGAGTGCATTCAGCAAAAGCCCATAATATTGTGGTTGGTTTTCGATTATATAACTGCTTTTATTTAAATTTCGAATTCAAATAATAGTAACTCCTTAACTAAGAAAGATCTCTTGTGATATTTTTTGATGGAAAAAAATTTTTTTTTATATCCCTGAGAAATATGGCATGAAAACCATCCAAAATAATCTTCTAATCTGCTGCATTTGCATCAAAAGTAACATTAGGTATACCTTCTTTTTCTACATACTTATCCTGCTTATTTCTTAATATTAAATACAGTATTACTGTAAGAAGTATTGAAAGGACACAAGATGCTGTAACCACATAACTAAGTACTTCCGGAATTTTTTCAAGGAAATAACCAATGACATAAGGAATTGCCATTTCACCAAACGCTGCGCCACTCGCGAACAGTCCAAGAATTTTGTTAGAAACGGTAATATATCGCTCAACCCATGTTATGACTGATGCGAACAAAGACGCTACGCCAAACCCAAGCAAAACTGTGGCAAGCCACAGGGCCCATTCTCTAGATGCAGCTAAGAACTGCAGAACCACAGCTCCAGCTAAATATATAATAAGATCGAATACTATAACGGCTAAGCTGCTGAATTTAATGGCAAGAAATATGGAGGAAAATCTTGAAATTGTAAGAGCTGCCCAGAATGATGATGTAACGTATGAGCCAGTTACTGATGTCAAGTGTAGAGGACCTTTTACTGAATATGTGGCAACCATTTGTACGTAGCCTATTTCCGTACCAGTTTCTACAAATAATAGCGAAAAAGCAAGCATTACAATTATAGTGACAAATGCAACGTTTGTTTGTTTACTTTCGGTCGCTTCACTTTTGCTAATGCCGACATCTAATGGCGCGATGATGCACACAGCGAGAAAATAAACAGCAACTAAAAGCGAGTATCCTCCCATGATTAGGTAAGCATACGTTAGAGATGGAATTTCAGAACTATGGAAATTGCTGGAAGTGTTGAAATTTGTGCTGGTATTAATGAAATTACTGCTGAATTCCACTGATGTTTCCTTCAGAAACGATGATGTGCCATTGATAAGTGATTCATGATGGTAATCTCCGAGGAACGGTGCCACTATAAGAGGTGCCAAAAGACTTCCGAAGCTGTACGTGAAGTGGAGAGCTTGGTAAAAAGGTCCACTTTCTTTACCCCATAGATTGAGACAGCACACATTTAAGCCTAAGAGAGAACAAATTTCTATTAATAAATGAATATTTCTACTTTTCAAATACCAGATTAATATATTATATATATACAGGGAGAATTTACAATCATGGGGCAAACTTGGAGGGCTAGTTGAGGGTAATAAACATGTATTTTTTGTGTAATAATATAGTGTCTGAAATGACGTGTCTAGACACGAACGCAAAAAATTACAAAATGTGTACGAACGCTAAAAAATGTGTTTATTTACAAAATCAACGCAAAGTGCTTCTTTGCAACCATACCAATAAATATTCAAAATTGCGACCACCAAAAGTAATATTGCTTAGTAGGTCGTAAAAGGAATTGGCGAAACACTTTGAAAAATGGCAGACATTTCGCGTGCTCTTGCAGCCGCAGTAGATAGTCGTACAATGAGGTCCTTCATTGAGTCGACGAGAGTCTTGTGAATAATGATTCCTCCTTAAGATTCCATCACATTTCTAAATATTTGGAAGAATGCAGGAAAATAAATGCATCTGTGGAGGCATTGGTACTGTTTAAAACTATTTAAAGGAATGCATAGAAATCATGGAATTAATAAAGAATATGAAAGTTGAAAAGGATAAGTACAGTTCTGACGGCACCAGTTAATCTTAAAACAATGAAGGACATGATGTTAAAAATTATCAGTTTTTTACCAACTATTTGATAGTTTTGAATTTCTATTATTGTGGAACGAGAATGTGGAGAAATATTGAGAATTTTCATAAAATTTTCTTTAAGAGATGGCCTGCTCCCTGTTTAACAGGAAGATGAGTGATTGAGCACTTTGTGGCTGGAGACCAATTGCCTCGAAGAGGATGTCAATTCGGTGAATCAACCAATGTTATGGGCGGGTTATGCTAAAGACAGCAGTCGGCCTGTACTAATCCTGTCGATACTGTTTCGTTCAGTGGTTGGCTGTACACAAGAAGAAGATTCCCTGATAAAAAAGAAACACACCTGGATAAATCTGGCGAACGGGTTGGCAGTCGGACTGATCCACGATGCCCAATATGTCATCCCACAAAATTTACAAGTAATTCCAAGTAATTTCGGACCAACAAGTCGTTACTGTAGTTCTCATTACTTGCATATGAAAAACACCCAAAATACTTAGGATTTGTTTTGGATTCTGAACTTACAAGTAATAAACACATTGATTACATCGTCTCAAAAGCAAGAAAACGATTAAACATCCTTAAATATATTGCAGGTAGAGACAGGGGAGCTGACGCGACTACCCTTAGAACTACTAATTTAGCTATCATCAGACCATTACTTGAATATGCTAACATGCTAACCTTATCAAATATTACAACAAACTTTCCAGTTATGGCATTCAAAACAACACCTCAAAATACCTAAGTAATTGGACTAACCTCCAGAGACTCAAGAAAAATAGCCCTTTAGTCAAGTCTTGTCTCAGAATGTGATTCCTAAAAATGTAGAGCCACATTTTCTTCACTCCTGTATGAATCCAACTGAAGAACTTACCAAGGTTCACTTTCATTTCAACCTCCCTGTTCCCATTAATAAAAAGGAAAATGCGTCAGAATACCTTTGACAATTGGCCTTGGAAGACATTAATAAAATTCCTAAATGTGACATTAAATTGTATACTGATGGCAGCAAAATCGACAATTGTGCAGGTAGTGGCATCTATATTGTAACTCCTCAGTCTAGTTTTTCTCTATGCCAACGAAATTCAGACTTCTGTTCCGTTTTTAGAAGCGAACTTCTAGTAATTGATGAGGGACTTTAGACCCTTTTATACGAAAATAGTTATAAGAACCTTTGGATTCTTACTGATAGCCGCAGCTCAATGAAACACCTTAACAATTGAACTTATGTTGGAGATAAAGCAAGTTTGTCTATTCTTCAGAAGTTGAAGCTGATGTCACTCCAACATGATATTCATTTCCAGTGGATCCCATCTCATGTGGATCTACTTGGTAACGAAATAGCAGATAGGCTGGCAAAGAAAGGTAGCAGCCTAGCGACTTCATCTTCTGATGAGCCACATACTTAACTGTTCTCTCAGGCGAAATTCCTAAATAAGAAGAATTGGATGGTTCCCCCTACTCATGATTGGTATAGAGCCAATAAGCAGGGCCAGTCCTTAATTCTTCCTTGTGATAGAAAACCAACACTTGCCTGTCGCGCCTTGCCGGTGGCCACCTTAAATGTCTTTTCTTTTCTCAGGGTGAAAAATCTTATCCTCTTTGCCCGAAATGCTGCCAACAACTGGCCTCTGCTGAACGTATTCTAGACTATCTGGGACTTCTTTGGGGAGAAATTTATTTTTCTCCCTTTCTCGTTTTTGACTTTCTTCTTGTCAACGGATTTTTGAATTTGGTCTGACTACAACAACAACAACAGACAGCATGAAATAATCAACCATTTTTTTTCTCTTTCAGATGTGATAGTTTCCGTGTATTTAGTCTTCAAACGACTTTAGAGTTTTTAAGAAAACTGAATCTATTTCTTTTTTTTTTTTTTTTCTTTTTGCCCCATATCATGCAAGCTATCTCAAAAGACTGATGTATAGACTTTAAAATGAGGTAGAAAATATAAAGAATGTATGAACCATCTATATATAAAACACATCATCGAAAATTTTTATCGAGAAGAAAAGAAATGGCATGTTTATTCAACATGAACACAATAAAGGAAGTATTACTGTAAAAATCAGCAAATGTTTAAATATATGAGACTGAACGTTAAAGAACTAGAAGACACAAAATAAGTTTTCTCATGGAGTGATACAAGCTTCAAATATTATAATAATGCATGTTGGTCATTAACAGGGACAGATTACCAAAAATTCCAGATGCTTTGAGTTTGGCCTAATAACCTCTCTAATTCGCAAGAAAAATTTTTCAAATATTCTGGAAAAATATTCTTTTATTACCAACTATTTTTTTTTTCAGATAAAAAGACCATATTTGTTTTCTTGTATCGTATTTCTCCAGCGTCTTGTGTTCTACTCTTCTATCTGCTGAAATCAGCTTTCCCTACTTTTACTCCTGGTAATATTTGTGATGATAATTTTTTACTTTATTTCACAGTTCGCATATGGAGACTTAAGATACCATATATATTTGTAATGATATTTTTAAATCTAATTTAAATCTCAATTCTTTTTTTTAAATTTTTATCTTAAATTAGTCCACCTTAACTTCATTCTAAAATGTTCTCTTATTTAATGATCCAATTATTACTTTTTTTATTTAATTATTTCGAACAAAAGCTCCGGAAAATTAGCTAAACACTGTTGCATTTTCTCATGCTCCGAGCGAAGGAATGAAAATTTCTAACACTCACCTTTACGAAATTATGTTTACAAATTCATATATAAATTTACAAATTCTTATATAAATTTGTAAATATAATTTCGCAGATGCGTGGCCGAAAAGAAACTTTCAAAATTGTTTTACATGGGAAATATGCGATGATAAAAAGACGTCGACTTACACTGCTGTATAAAAGCAAAGTGACAGAATTTTTTCCCTTCGGTGATTTTATGATGAGATTTTGATAGGAATTGCTTTGCCACGTGTCAACTTAGGCAAGGGAATTTTAGGTATCTTTGGAAGGAATGTGCAAGTGTTAAGGATTTTTATCACTTCGGCCCTGATGTGGGAACGACGGAGTCATCAATGCTGTGTAAGCGAGTGTTAGAAATAATTAAATAAAAAAGTTGGAATGGGATCAGGAAATAAGAGAACATTTTAGAATGCAGTTAACATGTGCTAAATTAAGAAATAAACTTCAGATTTAAATTAAATTTAAAAATATCATTACATATACATATATAAGCGGGACAGACGTTTATTCCCTTATTTCCTAAAGTGCAGCAATTAGGCTTATACTTGTAATTGCAATCATTTTATCAAATAAAGTACTCAAATATGTGAAAATACTTTGGCTTTTATAATGCTTGAGAGTAAAAAGTAAGAAAAATTAAATTTTTTCACAACCGCGAAAACTAAAACTTGTCACAGAGTAAAATGTTTTTCGCAAATTCTTCTATAAGCTCACAAAGTTTCATTTTTTATCTCTAAAATTTGAGAGGATATTAAAATCTAAATATATTGTCATGGGTCATTTTCCGGTGTCTAAGTGAATCTTTAGATATCTTTTTTTTCAAAGGGGGGATAATATGCATATCTCAAAAGTTATTAAAAAGCGGAACATAATGCACCTACATAATAATTCATTTATTAACTTCTATTTCTTTAAAAGACGGTAAAATAAATCATTAACTGAACTCTAAAGAAAACTTTTTCAAAATGAACACTTTCAAAACGTATACAAAATTGTATTCTTCTAATAATACTTGTGACATGCGATCTAAGTTATCTTTCTTTAGAGTTCAGTTAAATTCTTTGCATAACACATCAAGACAGATTTCTGGAATTCATCGGTAAATATGTATTGTGTCTACAGGAGATGTGTTATGAAAGGAAGAACATAAGAAATCCCATAAATAAATGTCAGCAGGACTCAAATCAAGTGTTATTGGGGAAAATTCAACAGGTACGTAACAGTCACAACAAGAAATGACGTGAGAATAACACCACCTAAGATAACACACCGCATAATAAGGAATGACGTAAGAATGTTTTATTGCTGAAGTTAAAAATTGTCCCTTTTCTAACTTTTTACTATAGTTAGTTGAAGAAAAAAATATCTAGAAAAACGTTAACTTAAAAAGGATAATAGACGGCAATTTTCTCTCCTAATGTTCCAACAATCTGTTCCAAATCCTAAAAGAAAGCAGCAAGTGTGATTAATTAGTTGTTCTCATTACTTGCAGAAAATAACACTTCCAAGTTTAAAAATGCAGAATTTCTAATTTTGCGCGCACTCCTCAAAAAATCCCATCTTACCTGTATCTAGAGCACCCATTGAAAATCCGCTCAAAACCAACCATCCTGCCAGCATTCCTACCGTTCTGGACCAAGGGACAGCAAACATGCTTATAGAAATGAGAAAATTGAAAACAGTCATCAAAAACTGTTTCTTTTCTGTAAGATCGAATAATGCACCACCTGTAAGAAATAAAGTGGTGATTTTATATTCAATCAAAATGTGTAGAATTGTCAATGTGTGTAGAATGTGTCAAAATGTGTAGAATTCCTCCAAATAACTTGCGCTATTTGGAGGAATTTGCAATCAAAACTGATGAATGTAATAAAACCATATTTCATAATCATATTGTGGAAAGCATGAGAAAATGAATTCCACAAAGAAATTTTTTTTTTTTTTCTAATTCCATAAGAGCCGCCGATGCCATTTTTTGCCCATTGGGGAAGATCAACGCATTGAAAATATTGTTCAGGAACCCATAAAGTTTATTGATAAAAGATTATTTTCTGTGAATTTCGTTATGCATATCAGAAATTTAATTTATTCATGTACAGCATTTATCACTCGAACATTAATAAAATTGTACTATCCAATTTTCAGTGGCCTCATGGTGGCCGTTTTATTTAACACCTCCCTAATTTATAATTACTAATGCTAATTTTTTTGCAGAATTCTAATGCCCATGTCTTCTACAGCTTGTATATGAAAATTAATTTTATTCCATTCAGTACTTCCAACAACATATCCAAACAGGGAAAACTATTTTATGGTCTCCATGTAATATTATTCATAATTACGAGGATTGCACATATTAAATTGAAAGGAATATTTTGTACCATTAAAACATTTATCAACCCACCGAAATGTTCACTCTTGACTATTGCATACACTTACCATAGTACAAAGTTACTTCCTTAGACGTTGTTTATACATTTTTTTTTCATTTATCTGAATAGTGAAGGTAATAATCACTTATACATTGTGCATGTACATATATGTCTTGTTTTGAAATAGTCTATTCCCCATTCGCCCGCTTGATCCAAATTTTCCGACCGATGTACATTACTGATATAAAGATCAGGTACAAAAATTCAGGCATATTGTTTGTTAGTTTTGTTTTTTTTTTTTTTTTGGATTTTTGAACTATATTATTTATATTCTTCCAAATTGACATATAATACTAATGTTGCATTTTATCTAAAAAAATTTCTTAAATTCTGGTGATACAATTATATTCCAAATTTAGTCCATCCAAATCGCTCCGTTATTATTGTTAGTATGTGCACGAACAGAAGCACAGGGCTCCATTTAGCATCTTTCAATCAAAAATTGTTTCTAATTGACCATTTTTGTGTGAAAGCACCAAACCTATTCTTTCTACCTCATTAATTTAACTTATACTCACAAACTTCCAGCGTAAAGAATATCTCTAAACCAGAGGTTCCCAAACTTTTTTTTCTCGTGGACCACTTTCAAAGTTTTACTATTTTCGGTAGACCCCCTGCTGCTATATTTCTACTGTATTCCCAAAACTTTTAAAAAATATCACCCTAAATTGGGGGTGTTAAGAAGAAAAAAAAGTAGCACATTTTCTTGTGTCCTATGTATTAAAATAATACTTGTGGTTATACAAAATTATAAACATTTATTATTTCAAAAAATCAACAATTGACAAAAAATCAACAATGAACTATGAAATGTAAATCAGCAATAAAAAATAGTCATACTTTTAGTGAGACGGATGTACTTGATGAATTGACAACAAATTATCAATATTTGGCTTCAGTTTTGTAAGAAGTAATCTCAAATCTCCCCGTTCTGTGATGCTCAATATGCTTCTTTTTTTGTTAACAGGTTAGTAACGGCACTAAAACTTCTTTCGACAAGATATGACGAGGGGAACGCTATAAAAAATTTTCTCGCAATTTCCCACAGCCCAAGATATTTTTCGGGGATTTCTGCCTGCAGCCGAAATGTTTGATAGCCTTTTTTAAATGTCACCTTCAGTTCCTCGTTGGTGCTGAGCTCAAGTAGCTCCTCTTGTCATAACCACATTCGCCTCTTCCGTTTCATCAAATGGGGTTATGATCCATGGTGGTATTTCCATTGTCAGAGTATCTTCAAATCTATTTTTGAAGTCATCATGCAGGGTATTTAAATATCGATTGTATGTCTGAATATCCTCATCAAGACATTCTATCTGTGACAAGTGCGGAAACTGGGAGAATTCACGCCGACTCATATTTTGCTTCTTTAATTTCAATTTACCAAGAAAAGCCGAAATTACACCTTTTGTTTTTATTAAATTAAGGCTGTCCCCTTGTAACTGCAAAATTTTTGTTCTTTATTATGAAAACCTGAAAATTTTTCGTGGACCCCCCACTTACAACTTGTGAACCCCTGTTTTCTTTTCACGTCTACGTGGCCCCTATGTCGTCTCCTATGGACCCCTGGGGGTCCACCTGTACCACTATGGGAACCTATGCTCTAAACTTTTCTAGCATATTCCTCAATAAAGATCTTTCTCTCCCCCCACTTCACCATCCCCCATTTCATTTCTTAATTTTTTCATAAAATTAAGAACCTTGGATAAGGCTGCAAAAGACTTTCATGGTATTGGCGAATAATACCTGCGAAATATGAATATTTGGCATGAATCTGAATCTATCCTGCGAATATGTATTTTGAACGCCTTTTTTTTTCTGGCCGATTAAAACCAAAATTTCATATATAACTACAATTGCAATCATTACATACCAAATTTCATTAATTTAAGTCCTGCTCTTTTGGGTTATTCTATTTATATGTATAAGAAAGTATAGATCAACAGACAGTCAACTCTTTGATAGATTTGGTTCAAAATTGGATAAGAATCTATATTTCAAATGTAAACCTGAGTACCGAATTTTATCTATCTAGCTCTTTGCATTCTGTTGTTATCTTATTTATTTGAACAGATGGACATACAAACTTCCTCTAAATGGATTCATTCATAATTTGATAGAAATTTGATGTAAAGACGGTATAAAAAAAGTCCATCCGTCTAACTCAAAGCATATTTGAATAATCGTGTTTACCTATAGACAGAAATAATTTCAAATATATGCTTTTCCGTCTCAGGAGGGTCTGAAACGTGGAGATTCGTCTTACTCTCAAGGTCGACTCTTTAAAAATAATAATATTTACTGTCACGAGATTCAAACACCAAAAAGTAAAAGGAATACACATTTGTTCTTAAAGGATTTCACAGATGTTATTTTTCTCTGTCGTTTAATTTCTAATTTTTATTTTCTCATATACCAAGCATACAAATAGAAAGTATCTGTCAAAACACTGAATTTCAAGATTTTGACGAATTTCTAAGTTTCAGACCTACATGAGACCCAAAACACATTTTTAGAATTAAGTCGGTGTGTATGAAAAATACGATAACTCAAAAACGCTTTTATCTAGTAGGGTGAAATTTAGTCTACGGACTTTGCACCACATTTGCATATTTCTATCAAATTTGAACAAAATTCATTCAGAGGAAGTATGTTTGTCCGATTGTTTGAGCACTAGTTTTCACGATGACAATAAAACGTCTAGAGCTAAATAAATAAAATTTGATCCAAATGTATAGCATCAAAAATGTAAATGCTGTCAAACTTTGAATTAAATTCATCAAAAGATACATTAACTGTCGGTCTGTACTTTTATATGCTTATAAATAACGCGATAAATCAAAAGCGTAACAATTTAGATAATTGAAATTTCGTTCAATGTTTTAACATTTAATGAGTAGGTCGTAATCAAATTTTGAATGAAATCTGTCAACCGATTGACTGCGTTTCACACCGTATTTTCGCTTGCATTAAATACAATGATTTCAATAACTGTAATATATTATATTATGACTTCACATTATATTATATTATTTATACATGGTCTGTTTTCTGGTATTTCTGTATTAACTGCATCTAACGATTAATCGCCATAAACGGATCGCTTGCTAATATACTTTTACTTAACTATCATCCTCAAATGGCATGAGATTAATAATGAAATTTCTGTTTACTTTACTATACTATACAGCACAAAACGCTTATGTGTGAAATTCTTAAAATAAAAACTTGAAACCCTGTGCCATTCAAGTCCTTGTCCAAGGTTCCAATTTATTTATTTTTTTTTGGGGGGGGGGGGGGGGAGTAAAAGGGAATAACATCTTTATTGGAAAAAAAAAAGATTCCAGTCAATTTTGTCTCACCAAGCAGAGAACCAGCTAAATATCCCGCTGATCTGCAAGTAAATATGATTGCTATGTGCTCAGTGTCAGTATGGACGAGTTCTTGAAAATCCAATAGGCAAGGTCCGACCACTGCCATTGAAATACCCTGGAAATAAAGAAGCAGAATAGTAGAAAAATAATTCTTTGCCAACTCAAGAAATGAATCGACAGAATAACTTATTCTAAAGCATTTACGTTTTAATTGATATTTAGTAATAGGAACAGAGAGAGGTAATACTCACTGAAGATATGCAACTGGCGTACAGATTGCATGTTTTGATGATCCTAAGCGCCTTTGATGATAACCTCGTCATTTTCAGACAAGAAGTCTAAAACTTGTTCAAGACTTTTTGCTGGAAAAACAAGAAGTATATGATAGCAAGTAAACAATAAATCATATTTCTAATGAAGAACAGAATCTGCATGATGTTATAGTGACCAAATCTGAAGTGACCAAGTGAATTTCTTGCATGATGTTATAGTGACAAAAGATTTTGAATTCCAGTTTGGGATTTTCTAAACTCAGGTAGGCAATTGCGAGATATTGCTGAGGTGTAATTGATTTTCGAGGAACCCCAAAAAATGTAAATAAATATTCAGAAGTAAGAAAAATATTCAGAAGTTCAGAATAGAGTTAACTATTTAAAAATTTCAAGAAAGTTTAAAATTTATTTATAAAGAACAATGGAAGTGGTCCCTCCAAAATTTTCTCACATGCTCTCTAATAAACTTATGCCAGAGAACGCCTTGCAAGTCATTGACTTTCAGTAAATAATAAATATTAACTTTTGACATAAATTTAGCATTTTTATTGAATCTATCGTGTCATCCCATCCTTGGTGAGGTAATTGGCGATTAATCCCTGACATGCGATTAATAGTATCCGAAAATCGAATTTGGATTTTAGGCACATTTTTCACAACCTAACTGAACAAAAATTTAACACAAAACTGCACTTTGTACAAATTCCCATATCAGATGTAATTTATTTAACTCACTGGAATTTTGAGCTATCACGTTTATATGTTTCTAAAAGCACAGACCAACAGATGATCAACCCCTTATTGGATTTGGCTCAAAATTTGATAGGTATCTACAGGTTATATATTACATATGTGTACAGAATTTTATATATCTAGCCCTCTTCGTTTTGTAATTATCGTGCTAACTTATATTATATAGCCAGACAGACTGACTTCCTCTGAACAGATTTTACTCAAAATTTAATAGAAATTTGCAAAAAGCCATGTACCAAATTTCAACCATCTAGGGTTTTTAAGTTATCTTTGTCACAACGGACAGACGAACATTTTCCAAAAAATGTTTTTAGAACTCAGAGAGGTCTCAAACGTGGTGATTCGTCAAAATAATTTTTTTTATTTTACTTTCTCTATATTATATATATGAGAATGTAAAAATAAATAGGTTTAGTAAATTTTACAAGATAACATTCTTTGGATCCAATTTCAAGGATGTTTTATACCAATATTTTTCAAGTCAGTACTAGAAATGGCTTTATGGCATGAAATCTGGCTGACATTATTATTACTGAATATTATAATAAATTGAGGCGCTTTTGTCCAGTCTTAATAGATAGCTACATTATAAGCATCAAAACTGGAAATGAACTGAGTTCAATAAAAAAAGACAGCAGACAAAAATAAAAATAAATATTCATATAGAAAATACAATTGTTTTGATTGAAGTATATTTTATTAAATTTTAATGGTTTTGTACGGAAGTGCATTTATCATTGGAAAACGGACAATAATAGCAGCAAGAAAGCAAGGACTATTTTATAGTTTTATAGGGAAACTTTTGCTGTTATTATTGTAAGCAAAGGGAAATTAAAAAAAAATTGAATTTGGATAATTGATAAATTCTGTGAAAATATTTCAAATCAATTTCGTGATGAGCTATTCTATTTTCTCTGCTCTCAAATAGAAATGAATTCATATGTATCTGAGGGCTATTAAGTTTCTCTTTGTTGTATTGTGCCAAAACAGCGTATCATCAGCAAGGAATCAAGTATCAGCTTGAAAAGTTAATAGTCTTGTATATTAAAATTTCTTTCGCTTTACGTTCTTGGGTTATATTGACCCTATTTCGAAGGTTATTATATGAAAAAAATATTGATCAACCACTCAAGAAACTATACATTGTACCTCATTGTCATACCACTTAATATTTATGATTAGTTTCAAGCATCTTGAAACGTTTTACTTGTTTTGATTACTGAAGAAACCCTTTTCACACTACACACTACAATTCCCACTACAATTACACAATACATGTACTATACTGCTATTATCAGAAAATATCCAAAATGTTTTATTTAAAATACATTTGTAGAAGATATGACCTTCAAACTTCTATCAAACATCTATTTGCCACATCTGAAAATTAGTAACATCTGAAGATAAATTTATTTTCAATGATTAGGAATTTTCCGAGCTTTGTCGATTTTCCAAAAGGGCAAACGATCATTATAGCATATATGACTCTCTTTGACTCCTTCATTTGAGGATTATTGATTCAGAATATCGTTTTCTTTGCCTGTTCTTTCAATACTTAAAACTTCAAGCCAAATGTGCTATCTTAAAGTTTTGATCAAAAAAATTCTTTTAAAAATTGGCATAAAATGGCAGCTTTGGAGCAGTTAAAAAAGTCAAATTTCAAAAAAGAATATTCTTTTACTATCCCCTAAACTTTCTAAACCTACAATTCAAAAAGATCAAAAATTGAAATGAATTAAATTTTGCATAATGTCAATTCCATTAGAACCGAAGATCTTTACCAAAATTTGGGCCAAATTCTTTAATAAGTAATCTCACTTTACCGAAACAAAAAAAAAAGTTGATGTTTCGCTTTCTCCGTGGTCTGAAATTTAGCATGAAAAGATCAAATTTATATAGATTTCTTACATGCATTTATTTCATTCACTTTAAATAAAAATATTATGAATATTCTGGTTACTTATATTATTCTAGACATTGATCAAATATTATGACGAAATTAATCATTATAAATTTTTGTATCATTAAAAAAAATATTTTGAATATTGTCATATTTTTGTTCGCCAGTGAAAATATTAAACATTTTTTTTTTTTTTTTTTTTTTTTGTGAGCGCTTTTTTCTATCTATGGTAAAATCTGTTTTTACAAGTAAACATGAAAAGAGATACTATGGAAATTAGAGACAAATATATCGGCAATGAAAACTTGTATCAATGTATATTAAAAAAGGAACATTATTCAAAACATCGGTTAAAAAATCAGTTTGGGATATTTTTTTTTAATTTTATGAACGCTAATAAAGATTGTTTCGTTTCATTAATTCCATTTCGTTCCATTAACTTTTTTTAGAATTTAATAGTTAAATAAATTCTATAAATAGTTAATAGTTAAATAAATTCTTTAAATAGTTAATAATTAATTAAGTTCTTTAAATAGTTAATAATTAATTAAACGATATAAATATTTAAAATTTATTTAAATTCTATTATTAGTTAATAATTAATTAAATTCTATGAATAATTTATCATTTAGTTAATTTTGGATTACAGATTTTAAGCAGCATTTATGTATGCAAATGTATTAAAAAGTCAGTTAGATTTCTCTTTTAAAATAGGGATGTGATACTTATTATCATAATTTTTTAAAGTTCTTAAAGAAAAAAACTTCTATGTTGAAAAAAAAAGTTTTGATATTTTAATTGCCGGTGTAATCATGTGATTTAATAATAAAATAAACAAAGAAATTTAATGACGTTATATATAAGCTCAATATATATATGTATATATATATATATATGTGTGTGTGTGTGTGTGTGTGTGTGTGTGTGTGTGTGTGTGTGTGTGTGTGTGTGTGTAGACGTTATATAGATATACATATTCAGTTATACATGACGTTGTTTTAGCCATGTCCCGACAAATAAAGATTCTGGTATCACAGAAAATTTAATTCGGCACTAAATTAGGCATAATAATAGTAAGACAAATAATTGTTAATTTTTGCATAAATTACTAAGTGTATTATTTCATATAATGATATTCAATAAAATACCTAATAATTGTGTGAAATAAATGAATTATACATTTTAATGATAACATTTTAATGATAATAATTTGCCTAAATATTAATTTATTGAACATTGATTTCATTTTATCGTATATTTAAGTAAACAACCAAATGAAATGATAATAAATTTATTCCGTATTAAAAGTTTAACAGCCAGAAATGTTAATATTTTTGACGAACAAGCATATTGCTACTAGCTACGAAAAATCCTATTACTTTCCGAATTTTGCTAATTTTATTTTTGGTGACGATACTGCTAGGTATTTAATAAACTATTACCTAAAAACCCAATAAATATATTCTAAATGCCTTTCTCCGACCAAATGGAACTAAAGTTTGATAATCTACGATTACAGTCACAAAAAAATCACTTAATTTCATTTACTAAAATCATCGCGTTTTTAAATTTTCGCCTTTGCATGCATTAGAAAATGTCAATTATTTCAAAAATTTAATTCCTAAATTTAATTTAATTAACCTAAATTGTTATTTCTTCAATTCTCGCGTTTGTATGTTTAGAAAAATGAAGACCGAGAAACAATCAAATATTTCACAAATTTCACTCAAAATTTCATAAAATCTAGATTTTAGATGATAAACCCATGTGCCAAATTATATCCATCAAGCTGATTAAGTTTTGTAGTTATCGCGTTCCCTTGGACCCAGACAGCCGGACAAACAGATATCCTCCAAATGCATTTCATCCAACATTTTATAGAATATAAATTTAATTCAAATTTGATATGATGACCACGTGTTCATAGCTAAAGACGTTTTTGAGTTATTGCGTTCTCAAACAGATAGACAGATAGACATATAATTCCAAAAATATGTTTAACGATTTGAGGATGTCTGAAATTCGGAAATTCTTCAGAATCTCAAGTTCGAATTTTTTGACGATTGCAATACTTTCTCTTTTCAAAACTCTCTCAAATAGAAATAAATAATACTAAAGCATATATTTTATAGTATGTAAATAAAATATTACTCACATCTAATAATAGAAGATTCTTACTGGCATCATCGATGAAGATTTTTGTTTTTAAAGATTGCTGGCAATGAAAGAAAGCTTTTTTGTTAAATATCTATAAACGCTTCTAGGCAAAAGACGTACTCTTTGCACATTAACCCATTTCGTTCAGAGATATTTTTATCTTTTATCTGAAAAAATAGGTTTTCCAAAGGGATGTCTTCAAAGTAAATGTAGAAAACCAGATGAATTAAGAGCGTTACATCACTTTAAACATATGGAAAGATAAAGAGAATGAACAAAGTAGGAGTAAATAAGGTTCATTTGCCGCAGAGCTGTGTTTAGGACACTGGTTTAAGAAGTTAGATATCTTTGTACATTTTAAATTTATCCATTTTTAAATAAATTTCAAAAATTTCAAAATCTTTAGGTATAACATGAAATGAAAGTCCATCAGTACGTCATCACATTATTTACACTTTTATAATAGTTTGAAATGTTTTAAATTTTTGTCGTTCTTTAGTATTTCTGTTAGTATTTCTCCAAAACTTTCTCACATACTCTCTAATAAGGGCATTACTGCCCCCCCC
>JAPMOR010030506.1:0-10974 GCA_026543865.1 Argiope aurantia | reverse complement strand
GAATATGAAAAATATAAAATATAATAACATTTTTATTTCAAACAAAAAGATTTATAATAATTATTACAATCTTGTAAAATATTTTTGGTTATTATGTAAAGCATGAAATTTACAAAATCTTATATCTATATCTATACTTATAATAAAGCTCAATGTGTGTGTGTGTGTGTTGGCGCTCTACAGGCCAGACCATTCAACTTACAGCTACCAAATTTGGCGCGTGTATAACTTGGAGGCCGGGAATGTGCACCTGGGGGTTATTTTTTCGAATTTTTAATTAGAATTTTATTTATTTAAAAATTAAGCGAAATTTTGGCGTGTTTCTGCTATAACTTCCGTAAATATTACCGCATAAAAAGGATTTTTACATGAAGTTAAAGATCAAAAATTTATCTTTTAAATAATACCTATGTTTTAACCTCAAAATTAAATTTTTATTTTTAATGAATGTTTAAATAAATATTTTAACTATATTTTTCAACAATTTTTTTCGTACAAAATAAAAATTAAATTTAAGCTGCACGAGCACGTTTCGCATTCATGAGAAAAAATTAGCTTTTTTCCAAGTGTTGCCATCACATTGATTAAAGCTCCAATTAAAAATAAATTAAATCTTTTTGGAAAGGAAATCTGCAAAAATATAATTTTCGGCACGTGTCTGTAGGAAATGAAACAAATGAGAAGTATTATTTTTTCTAAAAAATGAATTCAAGAAAAATTATTTTATGATCCTTTACACTCTCTATATTATTAATCCAATAAATCAGTTTTATTTTAAGGCAAGTTTTGTTTAATATGAACAGAATATCCATTCAAATCAGGGCCACACAGCTAATTTGTAAACCTTTAGTAATACATAGACCTGCTAAAATGGTCTAAATGAAAAATGATTATATTTTATGTAACTTGATTCAAAAAATGCTATAATAAATAACGAATTTTTGATTTTACATAATCAATCACTTAAATTGACTGATTAATGAAAATTTGAAAATCACTCTTCAATAAAAAAAAGGATAATTTTAGATTTTCCATCGATCGTTTCAAAGAAAATACGCCAATCAGCGCGCAGGTTTCTCAAGATTAATTGGCCTAAAATTATGAAAATGTTGAGTTTTTCTAAATTTTTAACATTCAAAACTTCATAAATAAGTCTTAGTTGATCATGGAAAATAGAAACATTCATTCATTTATTTAAAATTTGGTGTGTCCAGAATATTTCTCAGAATATGATACCTTACTGCATTAAATTTAGACTTCATAATTTTTGAAATATATCTATAGGCTTGAACAAAATATTATTATTGATTTCATTTCAATCCTTTTGAAAGCAAAATTAAAAACTGAATTTTATGTTGAATCTGAGAAATTTTTGTTAAATTATTCTTTGAGATATTACATAAATTATGAAATATATTTTGTAGTTCACATAAGACTTAAATACCGAGCAATTCTGTTTGCAATACCCATATTCAATAATAATAATAATGAATAAATAACAATAAAGATGATAAATAAAATAAAACGCTTGGTTTTATTAAAAAATATCTTTATATTAATTGCAATTTCATCAATTCCACTTTAAATTAAAGTTGAAGTTTTGCCAGAAATGATAACAAATTAGGAAAATATATATTTCGGACGAACTCGAGATTTTGACTTGATTAGAGTTGGATGATACTGCATATTTATATCAAATTATCAGGCACGGTAAAATATCAGGCACACAAAACTGATGCATACTGAAAGAAACAAGGATTGGATATCAGTTTCTGGATTTTCTTAATAAACACCGCGAACTCATTTATTTCATTCGGGTGATAGTATTCTATCTGATGCAAACTATTAGTTCCATCCTACCCCGACGATGCTTATGAGCAAAAGTAATACTTTTTAATCACTTAATAATATTTCATTCCCATTCATTACTCCTCTTTACTTCATATAAAGATCATATTTCATAGAAGAATTCCCGCCTTCTCATATGCTATTTACATTATTAAAAAAAACTTTTCTTTTCCCTCTTCTCAATCATTGTCGAAGCCGGCCGCCTGCACGTCGACAATAATACCGCTTCCAAATAATCCAAATCCCAATTTGGAATCCAATTGGGATTTGTATTAATATTAGCTATCAATCTTGGTGCAAATGCGAGAACTTATATCCATCGAATACCCGCTTTTATTCGATAAAAGACGTTGTTTCGTTGTTGTTTCTTATGGCGCTTAGACAAGCCCGCTGTTACCAAGGTAGCAATTTAAGCCGATAGGGGGTGCGTCTCCTATTTTAGTAGCGCCAACTAGGGCCAAGAGTACGATTTTACCCCCTATGAAAGGACGTCGGCTCGATAAAAGAAAAATTGGTTATTCTTCAGATAAAAAAGTAACAGATAAAAATATTAGGTGTAAAAGCATCAGGTAAATCGAGTATGAGTATCAACTTTTTAAATAGTGCATTAAAATCGGTTATCAATCCTACTTATCTTCGATCGAATCACGTCAAAAGTATAGGAATCTGAATCTCGCAATATTATTTGGTAACAAAAGCCGCCTATAGGGAAGATCTTGATGATATTGGAAGGAAAGGAAATGGATTATGCAGAATTTCATTAAATTTCTAGTGATGAAAAATGCTCACACAGTAGAAAACTCGCAGTAAATAGTTTTATTAATCAACTGTAGTTTTCGGGTCCATGTGCAACATTTTCAATATACTAACCTCCCCATGTAGAAAAATACTAAATCGGTAGCAACTATACTTATAATAAAATTCAGTGAGTGTGTTTGTGTGTGTGTGTGTGTTTGTGTGTGTGTGTGTGTGTGTGTGTGTGTGTGTGTGTGTGTGTGTGTGTGTGTATGGAATTCATCTATCTGTACCTACTATTTATAAAACTACAAGGAAATTATTTTACGGCCAGCCTGTATATACAAATGAGATTATATATATCATTTTTAAAATAATTTATAAGAACTTAAGGAGAAGTTTCATGAAAACAAAACCTATAAAAGTGCTTGATACTCTCCATCAACCCCCTAAATAAATGCGCCAGAGGACGGAATAGTGTTTATGCGCTTCTTTATCAATACATTAATGCATATATATTAATTTATGTACAATATAATTATATACGTTCAATATAGTTATATATGTTCAATATAGTTATATATGTTCAATATAACTGTATATAATATAAACAATTTAAGCCAATTAATAATTTGATATAAAAGCTGTTGTTTTGCTAAATTAACGAAACATTTAAATTCTACTAAAAAGATATCAATAATATCTATTAAGTCGCCTTCTAAACATTAAATCCTTAATAAACTTTTACGGAGAGATTTAAACTCACATTGTTGGAATTCAAAACTTATTATGAAGAGCGGAAGTTCGATAGACAAACAAATATTTCGTTTTAAGGCGAGGACCTAAGGTGCATTAGTGGCAAAACTGGTCCCAGGGAATTCTGATGTCCAACCTACGAGATACCAACTATTCCAAGCAAACAAAAACCCAACTTCACGACTTGCGTAGGCCCCATCTGGCTCTTCAGTACCAGCTGATGGACATAGCATGAAAATTCAATAATTCACACAACGCAGAGCAAGACCGGTAATTCTAGATGGCCGTTTGACAGCTGGCTAGAATTAGAATTGGGCGCGCGTTCGCTTAGCAGGTGAATGCAACAGAAGGTAAGTGGTATCGATACCGATATCCTAAGCCAGTTTTATCTGAATCACTACAACGTCGGGCCACCCTATCAAGCAGAAAAGCACAGCTTTTACACGCTGCATTAAATAATCCGACAGCTGAATTAAATAAGGTTAAATCCATGTTTAGTTTCTTCTTTCTCCTGTTCACTTTGGTATTATGTTAAAAAAGAGATTTTAGAGCTTAGAAGGTTTAAATGAAGGCTTATGAGGAAATTACAAATGTTTCGATTTTTTTTTTTTTTTGTCTTATAATTTATAATTCATTTCTATAAATATTATGGACTCGTAAAATCTTTTTTTTTTTTCACAAATTCGAAACTAGCTGGCGCTACTTGTATGAAATCAAAAGAATAATTTAATTAATTTATAATTAAATTTAAAAATTATTCAAATAAAGAGTTGACGTCAAAAAACAGCAAAATGGTGTGTATACAAAACTTCAAAACATCAGTACATTGAGAAGAGAGTGAAAATTTCATTTACAAAACTCCACCTTTTTATAGATGAAATAGGTCAAATTAAATTTTAAAAAAATTTTAATTTTATCTTTGGAACTACAACAATTATATTTACTTTTGTTGTAACTCATTATATGTTATTTTATTTATTAATAACAAAAAGAACCAAAATGAAATCAATTAAAGTGATATCGGCGGAAGATGAGATTTAATTGATTAAAGAATGAGACTCTTTTATTTGTATTACGTGCTTTTATAGGAAATTTTCTACTTGTTCTTCATGCTTTTAAATTTATTTCCTTGTTTGTTTGTTTTTTTATTTTGTTTTTTTTACTAACGCTGCTTGCTTTTCTATGAATTTCTTTATTTGTACTACATGATTTTATGGGAAACTTTTACTCATAATATATGCGTAAATCATGAAAAACAAAACCGACGAGACAGAATTTTCATATTATAAATATTTGCGTCAGAAATACAGATTCAAACAAATTATCCACCAATATCAGAATTTAGTGTGCCAAATTTTGATTAAAATGCCAACTATATTGACTTTCGAAATTGTTATCGTATATTTTTAGTTGCATAAACAAAATGAAAGTATTTTATTCTTTTAAAATGAGTCATTTTTAAACAAATACATTAAAAAATTTTCAACTACTTACCTTAAATAGCTAAATGCGAATAAGCACAAAGAAACAAATAAAAGTTCGAAGCATCAAGGTATTATCACAGCAACGGAAAAATATGTCTGAAAAAGAAAAAAAAGCAGATTAACATGATGCACTTCTGAATAAAATTTAGATTTTTAAAAAATGATATTACTTAAGGCAATATTTTAATATACTAAAAATCTATATTTTATTAACTTTATCTATATTATTATTAGAATCGATATCATTAATAACGAAATTAAGGAAAAGGTGAAATAAACGAATAATTAATTAATAAACGAATTTTAAAAAAAGGACACATATTCTACTGAGCCATTACTCGAAAAAAAACACCGTTACGCCAATTGGCACATTTTTTTAACTTAATACTGGAATCATTTCATACAAAAATGAAATATGATGAATGGGCCAATTTAATTTAGGATTTCGCTGTTCATCTAATAAAAGAATAAAATTACTTAATATCACAGCAAAGCATACAGTTTGCAATTAGACATTAAATAATATTTTTATTGCAATTATCATGCGTGTTATAACTCGAATGTTTCAACTCCGCTAACAATTTTACAATAAAAATAATGATATTTGCTCCATTATGTTTTACTTGCTCGAATGTGAAATGTACAGAGAGTATTGCAATCGTCAAAAAATTCGAACTCGATATTTTAACATATCTGCACGTTTCAGAACTACTTGCGTCCAGAAACAGATTTTTGGAATTGTCTGCGAAAACTAGAAATTAAAAGTGATTTGAAATAAGTGGATAAAATTTGGTAGATAACCTTTGCAACAAATTTGCAAGTCCTTATCAGATTTTGAATAGAATTTATTCAGAGGAAATATATCAGCTCGGCTAAACCAAATTAAAAAAATTAAAAAAAAAACTTTTTTTTAATTACAGAAAAAAAAAAGAACCATGCAGACAAAATTTGGTACAGGAGTTTAAAAAGAAGTTTAAACGTCGATCCACATCTAACTTTCAACCAAATTTGTCAAAAAAAAAAATGTCCATCTATCAGTCATATAGTAATCCAAAAACACAATACTTAAATAAATGAAATTTGTGAATGATGATAATAATTAAATAACAATTACAGTTTTGTGCCAAATATTGATTTCAATCGACGGAAAAAAAAGCGTCAAAAATACATATTCGATTTTCCGATACTTATGTATTATTAATCGTATGACACCAATTAATCGCGAAAGATCACATACCAATAGGGTCTTATGTAATTATTCTTTACCAATGACATTAGACTATTACACAAGTACCAAATTGTATTATTATTATAATTATTATACTAGGCAAGCATACAATTCTCAAGTGCAGAACTCTGAAAATAAAAATCGTAGTGAGGACAGAGAGAAATGGTACTTTTATTAGAGAAAAGAAAGCGAGAAAGTTTTAAGGAGACCATCCCTGTTAGATTATTTTAAATTCATTTTATTATATTTATTTAGATATAAGAATGCAAGTATAGAATGGAGGTGCACATATGGAATATGTTAGTTTATCCCTTGTTAAGGACCACCAACCTAGAAGAAATAAGGAGAAAGTTTCCTTTTGAACCACCATTATTTTAGTGTTATCAGTGCTGTTGTAGCTATCACCTAGTTTTTGTAACAAACTTTTCTTTTGAAAATGAAAACTTTCGTAAGTCATCCTCTCCTTATATTCACATTTAACCTTTACTCCGAGGTTTTTGATATTTGTGCAGGGCACATTTTGAAGTTCATTTTCGTGTATAATTAATTTAGATTTCGATTCGTGGATCCATATTTATAACCTAAAACAGGCATCCATTACGTGATAAATATAGAATACTACAAAATGACAAACATAGAATAATATACCATATTATTACCCTGGAACAATCATCTGAAAAACAATAAAGAAAGAAAAAAGGTTTTAAGATGATTCAAATGAGGATTGTCACACCTCATTTAGTATTCAAGATAAATCTAGTACACTAAGCATCCTAAACTGAAATCCCCAAATTCCGCTGATGCATTTAGTAAAAACAACTTTTGTACGGCATTAGAGAAGTAAAGTGGATCCAATGAATATTATGTAAGAGTGGACTAACAAGGAATGATTTGATTATTCTAGCAGTTATTTCTAACATCTACACTGTTTGTTAAAATTCGATAGCATTCTATATTGTATAGAATACCGTGTAGATCTTAAGTTTGTTTATCTTCTTCGTAAATATTTATTTAATTAAGCGTATTATATGACAGAGTTATATTTTTCTATTAATAAAATCAGTTATACTTTTATAATTATATTATTATAAAAATAATGTTAATATAATATAATTAATAATATTATATTATTAATCAGCTATATATCTTCTACTTTTTATCCATTTTTATAAATAATTTTTAAATATTTCAAATTTGTTATCCTTCATATTATGTGCACAGTTAATAAAGAATTCATTGAAAAATTTAGTAACAGAATTTTTTAAAATTCATATTTATTCGTAATATTTTTGCCACAATAAATGGTATTTTATATTTTAAAGAAAGAATAAGATCCAATTATATCTAAATAATATCTTCAAATTAAATCGAATGCAGTAAAATTCTTCTTTTAACTTCCTAAAACCTTTAAATCATTTTTTCATTTTTGTTTTAAAATTTTAATTAATTTTCTTAAAACTAAAAATTTTTAAGGCATTTAGACAAAATCGCGATTTTTTTTCTTCCCAATCAACTCGATTCTTTTCTTAATCCAAAAAAACTCAATCAATATTTTAACATTTAATCTGTATAATTTTATTTTAAAACCAGAAAAAGTTTCTAATGCAAAGAAAGTACTCCAGAAAATATAGTCTATTATATAGCCTATATATCCAGAAAATATAGTCTATAATATTGTCTATATTCCTGGACGCTTCCAAAATCTCTAATTCTATGCTATCTTTGCATGTTTTTAAACATTCTCTGGCACCCATTCTAAAACCAATACTTCAAAAATGGAATTACTGAACATCGCCGTGACAGATAAAATTGCATTATTCAAAAAGTCCAACATTTGGATAGAAAGAATCAATTCAAATATTTTCTATTTAATAAACAAGTAAATGCACCCGAAGCCTTTTAGCTCAGAAAGAAAATTTCAAAAGATTTAGGTAAGAAAAAAATACTCAAAGGACTGCTGTCATTTTTATAAATAATAAGAAAGAATGCATGAGCGTGCGTGTATATATATTGATGCACAATGGGGAGAACATTTGTCTTAAAGCTTCCAAATATGGTAGAAATATACTTTGGCGGAGGGAATGTGCATCTCTTTTTTTACTTTTATTTGGAATCATGTTTAAAAAATGACAACAAAAATTTCCATTTAAAAATTACTTTTCATTCAGAGGAAAATGCAACACATATTAGGTATATTCCTATAGGAAGACTGCCAATTACAATTTTTCTTTGTTCATGTCATCTTGTGAACAGGATAAATAGAGTAATTTTGTTTGGATATTAACTGGCTCGGAATATGTTGTCAGAAATGTAAAAACCTCGGATGAGTTCGTAAAGTGCCCATCTAGCTCAAAAGGGGTGGAAATGATGGCTGTTGAAATATTCGTTTCGCTATAACTTTCTTAATATTGACGATAGAAAAATAAACACAATTAAACAAATTAGCGCCTCATTAAGACTAACAACTTTTTGTGTTTAAAGTTTTTCGTTAACTGCAATATCTTAGAAAATAGGGGATGAAAAGTGATTTTCAAGCCTAATTTTGACTGTTTCTAACATCAACAATTTATGTTGCCAGATGTTAACTTGGATCTAAAGGAATCTTTGCCTTCCAGCTTACCGAGAGGAATTTTAATTATTTTTTTCAGTTAGTTTAAATTAAAAAGAACGTACAACAAAAAAATTACTTCTAAATTTATGCATTCCATTTAAATAACATTAAAAGAATGTCGAATAGTTGATTACGTAGAACTCTGAATAAAAATAACCCTGTTGCACGAGAAAGCTTCATTTAAAGATTTAAGAGAGTGTTGATCCCTGTGAATTCAGTGAAACCATGACAACGGGAGAAATACTCAGAAAGCACGTGCAGTGACATCACAGGAAAAAGCAACATTGGTGGTCAATTCGACATGTGTGCAAACAGACTAAGATAAATGAAAAAAAAACCGTGCTCATCAGTGTAAAAAAAAATTACAATATTTGAATAAAAGCATGCTTACAAAGAAAACGACTCGACGATAATGTTTGCAGAGTAGAATGAGTTGGTTGGTTGCAATTTTTAAACGGATAATTTTTCCTGGAACGAATTACTTAATATATCACTAGTTTTAGCAAGATTGGAAGGGAGAAAAAACTTTTCAACTTTTATAAATATAAATTAATTTTGCTCAATGTATTTATTTGCAATTTTCTATGCCAAAAATAAAATAAATTGCAATGTGAACAAATATTATTATATCAAAATAATAAAAATCAAATAGTTGCATAAAAGATATATATTTAAAATAATACGGCAAATCAAAGAACAGGCTCCCCATCTCTAACTACTACTTCAATTTCTACAATTTCCTTTTACACAAGAGCTCATAACTTTCAGATATATATCAATGGTCTTCCGCTTTTCACCACACTGTTTTTATGAGATGTTTCAAAGATATTACTTCATAATGCATTCTCTATAGGGGAAAAACTGCCACATAACTCCCCATTTACAAATGTATCGATTTCATCAATTTTCATTTCATGTGAAAATTCATGGACCCCAGATACGCCACTATTGGTTGCATGGCCTCCTCCATCTTAGTTTTGAAAGATATCACAAAATAAAACTTCGGCAGAGTGGCCAACTTTAGCAATTGGTCCGATTCTTCCATTTTATTCTCCAATCTATTTATTTAAAGTAACTAGGAATATCAAAGATCCAGTTCCCCAGTGCTGATGAATGTGACTATTTCAGCAATGTTAATCCATTAAATCAAATAAAATAATAGCGTAATTACATTGTGCAGAATTAAAAAACCAGTAAGTTGATGCACAGCAAGTAACAAAAGCAGGAAATAAAAATCTAAGTTTTAATTCAAGTCAAGCTATAAAATTTTCGCTATCCTTAATCTTAAATAACCGTTTTTCTTGGAAAATAAATAAATTTTGAGCTTAGTTTCAAAATATGGCTTTCAGTAATTTAAGAATTTATACCAGACAGTCATAAAGACATCGGTTAAATTATAGAATATTTCATTTCATATTTTAAAAAGTTTATTAATGGATACTATTGCATCAACATTTAGTATCAATAAAATATTATAAATAAAACTTCTCTAATTACCAAACGGGTTTAACATCAGATCCTTTTAATCCGTAAGAATGATATCGAACAAGGCAAATTTGCTTGTGTGACAAAATAACGCTCACAATTGTAAGAAAATAATTCTAATAAAACTAATTACAAAAAAAGAGTTCTGAAAAAATTTGTTTAAATTATCGTTTGCTTTTTTTTTACAAGAAATTGTTAAGTTGAGAGGTTTAAATTAAATCGTGTAAGTGACAGTTTCAAAGTATGTCATTCAATAATTTAAGATCTATATATTAAACAGTCATATAGATATAGTTTAAATTATAGAATATTTCAGTTCATTCTTTACAATGTTTATTAATAGTTACAAAAAGCATTATGATGTCATTTTATACTGAATTATTGATAAGATATTCCAAATGATGGAAAGCGATTTAATTAATCAATATTATAGATGCATTACATCATGTTTAATTTGGATTCATTAAAACTCCCTTACATTTACACGATTCCTTAATCCGATACAGGTTCAGTACTTTTCCAAAATTCATTCTTGGAATTCTACTTCTGCAACAACTAGCACTCAATTCATATCCGCCCAGAAAAAAAAAGTAATAAACTTCCTGGGTTTCTCGAAGCGTGTTCACAAAGGATCTTCAGATGGAAAAACTAATAAACCAGAATTTTCACTTTTCTCTCGAAGTTATTTTCCGCTAATTGGACATGGACTTCTCTTAATTCGACATAGCTTTCTATTGAAGATAGCGCTATATAAACCAATTAGAAAACCATCAAAATTCGCCTTTGATCTTCCGATCTTTAATTGGTACATTTCATTCGTCAGTGGT
>JAPMOR010030502.1:8229-35200 GCA_026543865.1 Argiope aurantia | reverse complement strand
CGAAACTGTAGGATCTAAGGGAAAGAAGCGATGATTGATGACGTATTTAAGGATCAGAAGCTTTCACATGAAATAAAAAAAATTCATAATCGATACAGTAGTTGTGGATGGGAAACTCTGTTGCGGTTTTTCATCTAAAGAATGTGCAGTGTTTTTGAAAATTATCTCAAAAATGGAAGGTAATGGAAGATAGATGACTCATGATGCCATATCTAGAGATCATATTAGCTAAAAATTGAAGAAATCGGATTAGTGATTGGAACTGGAGTAATCTATTGCAATTTCTTCGCATAAAATATGTATAGGGAAGTAAAGTTTTTGAAATTTCTCTCAAAAATAGAGGGTGGCGGTGGACATGTAATGATTGACGAAGTATTTAGGAATCGGGAGTTTTCTATAAAATAAAAATTTTCGAAATCGGTGTAGTATTTGAAATTAGAAAACTCAATCAATCCCCCCCCCCTTCAAATAATGACCGGAGAAATTATTTTTTGGAACTTCTCTCAAGAATGTAAGAAGAAGTAGTGCAAACGATCCACAGTGACATATCGAGAGAGCATTAACTTTCTTACGACGAAATCGGACTGGTGGTTGAACTGGGCAAATGATTCATCGGTTTTAAACAGATGACTAACAGAAATTAAATATTGACTTCAATCCATTAAATTGAAAGAAAGATCAAGTAAGATTCTGTCACGGTATCAAAATCCCAACGCATCTCTGCAACTTTCTCAGAGCCTTGGTGGCCTGGTGGTAAGGTCTAGTCCTCGTGGTTGGAGGATTCCAGGCTCGCGATCCGTTTCCACCTAAGAACCATCATATAAGTAAGTTTGGTGCCGGTTAAATCCGTCGGGACCAAATGTCCTCCCATTGGTGTTGTGCTGAAGCTTGGAAAGGAGGTTGCCAGCACAGTTATCATCCTCGTCATCTGAACGCTGCTCAAAATTGCGAGTTCAGTTAATGTTTTGTTCAGTTTAAAATGGGACATTAATATAGCTAAATTAAATGCATCGAAAAAAGGTACGCTGGACTGATGAAATGTGATTTAAATAAGAGCAATTAAAATTTTAAAGATATTTGATGATAAAATGGCTTTGAAAAACTATATTTATTTAAATACAGTTTTTTACAGTTTTATAGAGACTGATATTTATCAGTCTCTGTTTTTTTGTTTTGTTTTGTTTTTTGAAACACTACTTGAATAACTGAATAATTAAGCTTTCATTTTCATATAATATATATATATATATATATATATATATATATATATATCCGTAAAAATTGTAATTACCATATCTTCCTTGGAAAAATCTATAAGAAAAATCTGAAATGTATGAACACTCTTTATACTGTCAGAAAATCAGGAATTCAATGTTAAAATCATTTTCCTTAAAGAAAAGAAGGATTAAAAAGAAAAGAATGGAGCTATTGGAAAGCATGATGCTATGATCTTTTTTTTTTTCTCACAATTCCTTTTTATTTTAATACAATTTGATTTGAAGTCTCTACCCATAGTTTCAGAAGACAACTTTTTTTACAACAATTTTCCGCTTAAAATAGGGCATCGCGCGATAATCCAACCATTCCTCTTCTCAACCCCTATCCACCTTGTTATTTAAGAACCTCATCTTTGCTGGATGCCTCCTACGATTTTTTTTCGAGCGTGTTTATTACGTGCCCTCGTGTGGCAACAATCTGTTTGTAGCCCGGACCAGGGTCAGGGCACGGCTCCCTGGTGCAACAACACAATAGAATTCATTTGGACATGGCAGAAAGGCCAGAAAAGCAGATCTGTCACTTCGTGAGAGACGATTAGCTAGTTGCTTAACCCTTTGCTCCAGGTTCCATTTAATTTTGGAGAGAGATTTCGCAAATGGATGCTGCCATTGAATAATTGCGATATCAAACCTGTGGGAGCTCGTGTTGAAGTGTGCGGAATATAAAATACCAGGCAACGCCTAGGTCCTTTGCTTTGTTATTTCTCTCTCCGATTTGATTTATCTTTTTTTTTTTTTTTCTCTCCCATTTTTTTTTTCTTTTTTTTTTTTTTTTCCTCTCTCTTTCTTTTCGTAATTTGCCATTTCGTTTATGAATGCATTTACGTTTGCTATGTGAATTCACATACACAAGCATATACAAAGGTTTAGAAATCTTTAAGAACTTATCCTGGGCATTAGAGGTAAAGCCGTTTCCAGGTTGTTGACATCACATAAACTAAATAAATAAATAAGAGAAGAGAAGGGAAAAACATATACTATTCGTTTCAGAATCCTGTCTCTATCATTTTTGGACGAATTATCCTTTGCAAAAAAAGACAGATACGCATTTTATTTTCCATAGATTAACACTGTTGCCATTCTTCCCTCGTAAATTTTCATTTATTGTAATCTAATGTGATGCGTTTCCCTAATTCTGCCAAACGAATGTTAATAATTTCCGTGTCATGAGAAACAAAGAAAAATTGCTTGCGCCTTTGCAGTTGAAAGATATTTTGCTGTAACATTTTCTAGAAGCATATAATTAATTTGTTTCAAATTAATTAATTGGGTTTTTTGAATTTAATTAATTGGTTTTAAATGGCCTGTGGTCTGATTAGGCATTGAAGAAAAATTACGACACAAAATCCATAAAAGAGTTTTCATACTTAACCATAATTCATTACTTAAAAACAAACGTTTATTTAAAAACAAACCAATTTTGCCGTCATAGTCCAAAACTATATAAAACTCAAATTGTATGTTAAAAATAATTTTTTAATAAATATTTATATACATAAACTGGGAGGCTTTGCTCCTGACTCGCTTTCGCGGGCCAACCCCGATACTGACGCAATGTTCTTCAGTTCCAATTAGCTAGCTCTTAAACTCCTCTGGCCATTTGTTCAATGCTGGAAGTTGAGTCTTTCCATGATGAGAACATACATTTTTCAATTCAAAACTCAAAGTCCCACAATGAAAACATTATTATCTCCAATACCTAAAAAATGAATCAATTTTTCACATTTTGCTGCCAAGGTAGCGACTTCACGATCAGAATTTCTTTTCAAATTTTCAGATCCTTCCTAAGTTTTTCTTTACATTTTTTCTTCATACGATATCGCTAGACGCTCTATTACTATTTAAAGAAACAATGCAGAATTAACACTTGTATTGTTTAGGTATTCAGATGATTGCCAACCTAAAGACGAAAAAATTCTGTAATTCATAAAGGATTAACAAACTGAAAGACTAGTCATTAGTGTTCTCACAAGTGGTGCGTCTAAAAGTAGAATTAACAAATAATATTGTTTTAGATAGAATTGATTTTAATTTGGTGTTAATTAAAGCTTTACTTTCCCTTTTTTGCTATCATTTCACCGTCAATTGCAGTGTAAATACTTAGTACGACTTACTAACAATTTTCATTAAATATTTCAATTAATACTGTCAAAACAAACCTTAAATGGCATGGATCAGGTGACTCGCTATGTACCAATCAAAATGCGAATAAACACTAACATACATGTTACAGAAATAGCACTCATTAGTTACTGTCGAATAAAAATTGTCAAATTCAAACGAACTTCTATAAGAATTTCAGACTGCTTCACTGAACGTTTTTAGAGCTGCAGTGGATCTAACGTTTCGAGTAGCAAATTAATCGAACTGCAAAATATTATTAGAAATTTTCTGGAGATGGTTCTTCATGTCACCAATAAATACATTCAATCAGAGGAAAATAAAAAAGAAATCATAGGCTTCAAACAGAAAATTTAATCGAATGTAAAAATAGGCTTAATCGTAATCAATATGACGTGCTTGGACGGAAATTAATGTTCATATGTTCCAAATTGATGTTCATATGTATCCTACAAAAGATAATCTTAGTATTATCATGTTTAAAGACTCAAAAAGTCACTATTTTCATGATATCAATTTCATTTCCGCAATTTCCTCCTAATTTTAATAATATTTTTATTAAAATTATTATTAATTCAGTTTGATGTATTTTATGCAATAATGTTTTTAAACGCTATGATAGAACTCTAATTCACCCATCAAAACATTCAATCGCGTGTTTTTGGCATTCATTAACTCCATGCAGGATTATCATCTCCGCTTCTACTTAGTAATGTGTGCACTTTTTAATTTGCAATAAACTGATTCAATTGAATTCATATTTTTCAATTGTATCAAATAGTAATGTGAAATGGTTTTTTTAAATGCATTATTTATTAATTTTTAACAGCCTAAAAAGCCAGTAAGTAATATGAGAGAACAAACTGGTCGCCAAAGGCGTTTAGTTATTTATATCACATGATGCTTTTTACTTTTAAACTAGGTTTTTTAAAGAATGATTCTTTCTTTCTTTTTCTTATATATTTTAGAATGTATTTATTTAATTCATTCCTGTATTTTCCAAAAAAAAAATACCATTAATTTTTACTTTTTTGTATATGTAGTATAGAGAAAGCATAGAAATCGTTAAAAAATTCAAGTTCGAGATTCTGACGAATTTCTTACGTTTTAGACCTCCTGAATTCAAAAAACACATTTTTGCAAAACGTCCGTATGTCTGTCTCTATGTGACAAAAATAATTCAAAAAAGCGTTGATCTAGACGAACAAAATTTAATATACAGTCTTTATACCAATTTACAGAATTCTGTCAAATTTTGAACAAAATTTTCTTAGAGGAAATCTGTCTATCCGGCTGCTCGAATATAATTTATCACAATAACGACAAAATAAAAAGAGCTAGGTGGATGAAATTCAATGCACAGAATTAACATTTATAGTCTTGATACCTATCAAATTTTGAGCCAAATCCAACCCGAGATTGACCATCTGTCGGTTTATACATTTAGAAATATGTAAACGCCATAACTCAAAGTCGTAAAGACTGAAATATATCAAATTTGATATGGAATTTTGTGACTCTAAGTGTAGCTTTGTGTGAAATTTTTTTATTCAATCGGTTGGGAAAAACGCATCAAAAGCACAAGTACGATTTTCGAATATTATTAACTGCATGCCAAGGATTAATCGTCAAATAAGTCGCCAAGAATGACATGATAGATGCAATAAAAATGCTAACTTCTCGCCAAAGATTAATATTTCGCACCTCTTGTACGCCAGTGCCATGCAAGGTATTCTCTAGTATAACACCTTTATTAGAGATTAACTGAGAAAGATTTTGGGTGAGAACTCTTTAAATCCCTCACCTCTTAAGACAACCATAGACAATGAATTTGCTGATTATAGAACTTCTCGTACCGTCTTGAAATATAGCAAGGATACCATAAAAATTAATAAATTTAATACATGGTACAGAATATTCCACCTTTCCCCACCCTGCCATCCGAAGTTTAGATTTGTTCGCATTAATAATTCCCATTTTAATAGGATAACTGAGACCTCAGAATTTCAATAAAATGAAATGTAAAGATCTGCGCTGTTCTAATACAGAGAATTCGCATTCATTCCGTGATATGGTAAGTTTACCGCATTATACATAAGTTTAGTGACATAAATTAGCTAAGAAGAACAAAAGCTAATATATCAAGTTTGTTGGGAGTTTGGACCTCATCCAGCAGAACTTTTAGGGGTAACAAATTCTCTAAGTAAATAGTTTTGTTAGCTCAATGTACTTTCTTTTTTTATCTTTTGGTCTATTACGTAGATACGTCTGTGCGATTCCGCTTCGAGACAGTTCGATTGCAAGCACCTAGTTGAAATTTCTCTTTCCTTCGAAGAAGAAAAAAGTGTCTAGATTTATTGAAAGAATGATTTAAATTGTAACTATTTATCTCGGTTTGCAAGACTCTTGCAACATCAACTTGTGAATTGTTTCTGCATCTATGTATCATTAGGTGTACAGCCCCCTCCCCCAACTGCCCCAGGGGCTCTCGTCTTTCCCAGCAATTCTCCATGAAGACGTTTTGACAATGATGAGGCCATTGAACTCATTCTTTCCACTCTTTAGCAACTGGCAAATCTTATACAAGATGCACCCTTTTATACGAAATTCACAAACAGAAAGGCGGGCGAAATTTAGTATATGATCTTTATGCAAAATTTCTAGATTTCTATCAAATTTTGGATGAAATTCATGCAAAGGAAATATATTCTTTTTTTTTCCGACTGTCCGTATATAAGACAATAACTGTAAAACGAAGAACATTAGTCGAATAAAATTTGGTACACAGTTTTAACATCCCAAGTGTGCATATGTGTTTAATCTGGAATCAAATCTGTCAAGGATTTGATTGTCTATCGGTCTCAACTTTCACAAGCATGTAAAAGAGATAACTCAAATACGCAATGACCTAAATATAGGAAATTCGATATGCGATTTTATGATTATAATTATAGTTCCATATCAAATATTGGTTATAATCGGCTAGACAAAAATGCGAACAAAATAAACATTAGATGTTCTGATGCTTATATATTAATCGCGTCTCAGTGATTAATCGTCAAAGATTGCAGGCTAACAAACTTTTCCATAACTATTGTTGTCCAATGGCATGCGATTAATCATACACATTTAATAGAAAGTATACAAGATAGTTTGGAGGAGACCATTCCCTCTGATTATTTTATAAGAAAGTTTGTGATGTTTAGAAGCTTAATAAATAGTCCCCTGACTCCTAAATTTCACTATTTCTAAGAGAAATCGAAAAAAACTCGATTCCCTGTGCATTCTCTATGGAAATAAAAACTCTTATGAGTTCTAAAAATCCAATAGATCCGTCTGTATTTAAAATAGTTCGATATGCTTCAATGGCTGAAATATAGAACTCAAAATTGGCGCTGTCGATTCATAACCATTTAGTCGTTAACAAATATTAAAATCGATTTGAGTTTCTATTCCGAAATACATGATATTGTCTGTATGATATTGATTTCACTTCTACAGTGCATACAGATAAAAATGATTTATTATAATCATAAATTGACTACTCCGACCCACTCTGAGGTATACGGAAAAAACTGAATGACTGGATCGTCACGACAGCCACACTGATGGTAACTATATTTGTGTCGTAAGGGTCATCACCGACCACGGTACAATCCTTCCAGTCAGAAGTACGTTCCGTCATCTATGGGAGGTAGCTAACCCCTCCATTTCTGTCCTAAGAGAACCAACAACCATACCGGAAGTTCCTCATCCTCATTTATGAGGTGCCCCCCCTCTGTGGGATAGATAAAAATGATTTGTCTAGATCTATTTTATTCTTTAAATTTATACTTAATAATTTAACAGCGTTTATGCAAATAACGTTTTGAATATCGTCGCTACAAGTGTGATTATATATCCAATATTTGCATTGAAAAGTATTGTTGTAAAAGATACTCAGTGGAGGATTTCCGATTAGGCAGCAGCCTAGGATCACTAGGCAGACAGACAGCCCTAAGCAAGTTCTTTTTTACAAAAAAACTTTATGGCAGGTTATGATCATTACATGTTGAAAATGTAATAGCCTTGCACTGTGGTAGAGTCGCGCAAATTCTGTTGCCATTCTACTTAACAATCGTGCTCCAGATTTCATCTATAGAGTTCGTGATATTTTTCGTGCAATATAGTTCACTCGCAAAAGAATGAACAAATAGACATAAAGCGAAAATTATTATTTAGATTCATAGGGGTTTAAAATGTGGAATTTCATTAAAATATGGTTGATATGTTGTATACTATATCGATACAATATTAATTACGATAAAATAAAAACATTCAAATAAAACATTAAGGATAAATTCTGCTATCTTTTAATTGCATTTTTGGAGGCCTTAATTCCTCTAAAATATTTAGAATATGCAGCATGAGAGCATTTATTAATTGATTTATCATTATGTGAGAATGCCATTTGTTTTCACACACATATAATATGTCATACTTCTCAAATTTCTTACCTTTCTCGTTTTGGTATATTTCTACAGATGAAAACTCAATAAATATATTAATAATTAAAGGAAGGAATTATGATGACAATATTTTTTTATCTTCATTTTCTCGTATATTTACTTAATTGAGTTTTAATATTAAACTTAATCATTTAGTAATGAGAATCTAACATGATTTTTTTTACCTCACCCTTTCCATCGAATTTTTAATAATTTCATTTTACTTAAAATTTGATAAAAATTTGCAATCTTAATTTCAATACGCATCCTAAATTTCACTAAAATTCACTCCTAAATTTCTCTTTGCTTTGTTGGGGTTTTACATCTAAATACACATGAATAAATAAACAGTTAACATATTTGCTGCATAATGTATAATTATAATGCTAAAACAATATGTTAAATTTATTCGACTACTTATTTGTGTTTTTCAGATATCGTGTTCACGTGCTCCCTTGGACAGACAGAAAAATTTCGATTAGAATTTGACAGAAATGTGCAGTTTAAAAAAAACACACCTCATACTACATTTTACCCATTTAATTGTTTGCTTTTTACATTATCAAAAAAAACTTCAAGTATTATCTGAAAAAAAAAAATTTCGAACTCATTGAAGTCAAAAACATGGAGTTTTATCAAAATCTAGAATAGGAATTTCTTTTAAATCGAAACTTGTTTACCTTTAAACATTTAATTTTAAGATAAGACTCTTATAAATAAACGAATGCAAAGAAAAAAAGCAAAATACTTTCAAGAAACATGCTGGTACGAACTTTTAAACTATATATTTAAAAAAAAATCTTGTAATTAAGTAAAACAACAATATTTCGATGTTGCCTGGAACAGGATGCACCAAAACTTCTAAAAATAAATAAATTTCAAAAAAAAAAGGCTTCAGTTAAACAATAAAATAAAATTGAAAATAATTTATCAATGAAATTATTTGAAAGGATTGTTTTCAGTTTAGGAAATAGGAAAAAAGATTAGTTCCGGATATTCAATAAAAAAATTTAATTGCAAAAAGTCCATTTTGTGTAAGCTAGAAATACATCATAAGCCTAAGAATTATTTCGTTTGATATAAAGAAAATGTTTTGTTTGGAATTAAAAAAATAAAATTAATTTTAGAGTTTGATAAAGCAAACTATATTTTGTCAAAAATACGTTTATATGCTGAAAATTTCATTTTTATTTTCCAAAATATCATATACAGTTTGTGGAAGGCATAAAGAGACAAATTTTGGTATTAAAAAAATGCTAAATCTTATACACAAAAGTCAGATGAAAGCATTGAAAATATTACTTTTCTGGTTATTTTTTTTAAAATATTTTCTATGTCAGTTTCATACTGCATGTCATTCATATCTATTTATATATTTTTTAATGCTCAAATACCAATAAAATTTTGAATATTACGATTTTCGTTTATTGCCTGATTTCATTTTTTCGTTGCCTAAGGATTCCTAAATATCTTAATTTGGTCGTGCCTATTGATGACATTTCTTAATAGTTCTTTTGCCTTTTTTTTTGGGGGGGGGGGCGGGTTGTCTCACCATATCTTCTTTTATTTATATCTCAATTTTTGTTTTATTTCCTACATTATTATACCCCTTAGTTAAAAATTTTATCTCATTTTTGAACCGAGATTTGATGATTATATAATTTAGAAGGATTTCTTTTAAATTCCTACTACACTACGATATTCATAAATATAAAGAAATAATTTTTTAAGATATTATATTTTATATATATATAACATAGTAAAGGCATGAAAAAACAAAGCGAAGAAATAAGATAGTTATCGTGGATTGAGAATGTACAATGTAAAAATTATTCCTCCAGACTGATTTCTCCATAGGCTGCTCTAATACCCTCTAGCAATAATGCTATCCCTCTGCCGCATAAAATTTTGAACCTTCTGTAAGGCTGTGAACATCACGATTGCTCAGATTTTTATTTTCAGAGTCCCTCAGATGAGAATTTTATGCTTCGCAATTTCTTTCTTATATTCAGTTCTTTGGCAAATAGATCTGAATAGACATTTTGGGTACCTTCTTCTCAACAGGTTAAAACCGCAATATATACTGAACTACAATTTTACTGACTAAAACATTTACCGAATATCATTTGTTTAAGTCGTTTCGCTTTTAAATTATCGCATGCGAAAGAACTAATGATAAATGGCTAACCCTTGACTGCCATTGGACAAGCATCTGCATCTTAGATGCTAAAACTGTGTATCAAATTTCAATTATCTAAATCTTTACGTTTTTGAGTGATCACGTTTAAATTCATAGGATGGTACAGATATACAGAAAGTCAACTCAACAATCCTTTTTTGATGGATTCCGAGCCATGTTGGAATCATAGGAAATGAGCAGGCGGACGACGCTGCGAAAACATCATCTTTGCCTTGACGAGAGGAACACCATACTGCGATGGAAAAAATTCATTTGCACATCATTTGTACACTCAGTGGCAGGAGTCATGGGATCATCAGATTAGTAACAAACTCCATTTTATAAAACCCACGATTGCATTCTGGCCTTGCCATTCAATACGTGAGTTCGATGTCAAATTGACTCGACTCCGTATTGGTCATACTCGCTCAACCTACAAATATCTTTTATTCGGCAATGAAGCTCCTTTCTGCTCAAAATGTCAGGTGATTTTAACAATTCATCATATTTTTATTGAATGTCCTGATTTTAAGCTCCATCGTTTACATTTTTTTAACTCCTCATCCCTGGATATGCGAACGCTGTTGGGGAAAATTCCACACAAAAACATTTTTCAGTTTTTAAAAGCAATTGGTAATTATCACCTTATCTAAAACTCTATTGTATTTATTGTCTAACCCATCATCGTATTTTTTTTATAGTTTTATCATCAACTTTTAAGCACCTTTTGTTTTATTGAAAACTCTTTGAATTTTTTTAAAACATGGACTCCTTATTAACTATCTGTTTGGCGCAGCATAGCCTTTTCTGGCTCTTGTGTCATTAAAACCGACAAACCAATCAACCTCAACTAATGTGTCTGAAAATTTTATAGGTATCTGAATTTTAGCTGCTTAAAAGGTATGTCAAATTTTATATATCTATCAACCTTATGTTTTGTAGTTATCATGTTTATGTCTACTCTATAAATGGATGCATTTAAAAATTTTATAAAAATATGAAAATTTGGTGAAAAGAACCATTACCAAATTTAATTTTTTCAGCTGAATATGTTTAAGAATTATCGCTTTCATAGATAGACAGAAATAATTCCAAAAATGCTCTTTTCAAATTCATTGAACCTGAAACATGTAGATTCGTCAAAATCTTGAATTTCGAGTTACAATTACACTAGTTTTTCGAGTCGAGTATCGAATTATGCTAGTTTCTCTTTCTACACTTCATATGCGAGAAAGTAAAAACTAACCCTAATGGATAAACGTGTTTTATACTTAACAAAAAAGAACTTTATGAAATGTGCCGTAGCAATCATGCTGAAAATGATAATAATAATAAAATTGGTGATGACTAGGCCATGATTCAACCAAGCATGACTCACTCAAAAGCTTCTAACAAAGAGATTTGAGTGAGAAAAGCATTAACTATACCTTACCACAAAATTACGATAAAAAGGAAGAAAAATAATTTACTTTAAACCACACAGAATTGCAAAAAAAAAAAATACTAGCAACTAATGTCAGACGATTTTTATGGCACACGTTCTACGCATGAATTGTTAATAGTTTATGAAATACAAAGCTTGAAAACCTGGATAGTAGTTAAAATTTTCATAAATGGTTCAGATATTATAAACACATTTGAAAATTCAAAAAAGTCATCCCTAGCCTCAAGGCCAGTACGGTCATAACTTCAGATTGCATGGGTCAAACTATTATTACATTGAGCATTTGCAATAATAGCTTTCTATTCGTTGAAACCATTTTATAGAAGAAAGTTATATATGTTAGTCCCGATTACATATGAGATAATAAAAGAAAAAAATGCCGAGAAAAAAAATAAGATTTGTGCATTCAAATAAGGCCATTAACATAATGGCTTATAAGGCCTTGAATTTTTTTTCTACTGGATCCACCTGGTGAAACGTTTATTATTTTTTTTTTTCTAGATATCGTTTGGCAACGCTTGCAACTGATGCAAATAATCGATTGTGAAAGCACGTTCTGCAAACGAATAAACCTTATACAAGAGTTCTGTGAGTTGGTTTAAGTTATTGTGACAGATGATAAAGGTGATGCAAAAGAAATAATATTCAAGAAATTTTATATCCGTTTCTAGAGATCAGCTAGTCGATTTACATATGAACGGTGTTGCTGAAGATGCTTTAAAAATTACCTTTTAATTTCTGCTTTCTAAAATTTTAATATTTATTGTCAACAATTCGAATCATTAAATGACCTGAATTCAATATCTTTTCAGCCCGTGTTTTTCGTACTATGTGTTCTAAAAATTTACGTTTCAAAATTTTTATATCCTTACCTAAAACTTTTTCCTCCATCAGAATAAATGATAAATCGATGTACGTATGTAAAGAGAAAGCAGTTTCCAAAATAATATTTTCAAATAAAACTATTTTCATAAAGCACCCCAGAAGAAAATTCAAATGTTGCATTTTCTCACATTTAATTAATAGCAGGTGATTGCTAAATATGTATATTTAGCTATCTTCGCAGATCAATTGGTTCTCAAAGAATAATGATTGAGTTTCATTTCAACTAAATTTCTTATGCATAATTTGATGTTCATCATATGTTCAACAAAGTGTATGTATGCAAACATCAAATTGTGTTATTTAAAACTGTTTAACTGCTCTATTTATCACGTGCGTCCACTTCTTTGAAAAAGTTTAGCTACATGAAAAAACGCGAAATTATCTTTATTTCAATTGAAATATCGATGCTCACATTTTAACATTCAAAATTATACACATGCCAAGTTTGACAGATTTGGATCCAATGGTCTATCTACAATATTGAACCCAAACAGTAATACATTCGTTTTTATTAATACTTTCGTCTTTGGTATATTCTGGTTGTTTCTTCTTCAATTCTTCGAATTCAAATTGATCATCTAATGTTTGTTCAATATTGATGCTTGGATGTGGTTGCAACAATCTTGTCATGTGCTTTGTTCTTTGTCATATCTAAATCATCGTTTTTAGATCACTAAAACCACTATTCGCCAGCTGTATTCAAGGATTTATCTATGCGTCATATTCACTCTAAATGACCAACATGTTGTTTCTGCTAAGTTTTCATTGCAATGTGGTAATGTATCATAATTTCAAGCAAATGCTGCCTGTTTGGCACAAAACTGGATTTATATATATATATATATATACACACACACACAAAAGGAAAGATCCTTATAGGGATTTCTGTGACACACATCGATTCAATAAAGGGAATATTAGTATTTTTGAAAGGTATGCTGTAGGTGTTCGGGATTTTCATCCCAGCGCTTGTAGAGGGAAATCTACAGTAATCATCAATTTTTTAGAACGCTGGTTAGAAATAATAAAATTAAAAAATGGACTTTGGATAAGGAAATAAAAGAAAATTTTAGAATGAAGTAGTCTGAACTAATTTAAGATAAAAATTAGGAAATGAATTAAGATTATATTAAGAGATATCACTACATACATGTTTATAAATATTAACCAGGGATCATATATAAATTTTCAATGATTATTAGAAAACTTTTAAATATAATTTTCTCTATTCATTTGTATGCAAGTAATATTAATAATATCATCTATTAAAAATGAATCAGAGTTATGTTTATATATCCAATAATAATAAAACCTTAAAATTAACTGATTTGAAATTTTAAATTGAATTTCTTTATATTTACTGTCAATCAAGCCGTTTTTTCTGGCGTCCTGGTCTAGGGATAGAGCGTCTTCCCCGTGAGCTGGGCGTCCCGGGTTCGAATCCTGGTTCGGGTATGGTTGTTCTTTACACTGTGTCCTATCTGTTTGTTATGTGAAGAGCCCTCCTATAAAAAGGGGTTTTGCAAGGGAATGTGTGAATGCCATCTTCATATGAGCTAGAAATGAGACTTCTCCCCTACGGTGCTATGGGGTCTTTACCCTCAGAAGCTACTGCAGCCCCTTTCCTTTGTAACGCGGACACGACATCATCATCATCATCAAACCGCTTCATTTCTCATTTTGTTTCTTGAATTTGGAGTTGCAGTCAAAAATCGGATCGTTAAATTGAAGAAACTCTGATTTCATTGTTTCTCTAACATTTATTACCCCGTTTATCTCAAAATAATTTATCTCACAATAAAAGTATGCCATATTTAGCTATATCCCATAATAACGAAATAACAAAAAATTAACTAAATTATAGCTGTTAAAGAAATTTTAAAGGAAATTTATACCAACCGTTAATTAGTTATGTTTTTAAAAATCCTATTTAAACTGACACACATATCTTTTTCTGAACTGAAAAATCCTCACCGTCTTTTGCGAAAGAAGAGAAAAAGAATCGGGAAACTTCTAAATTTAGAACACTCCTTTTTAAGATTTGAATATTAGTCATTCGTAATCCAAATACAACGAGAAAAAAAAACAATAAATAAGCAGGCCAAATTAGAAATGACATCTTGTCAAACAACGCAGGCATACAACGGATTGCTGGGTTAGTAACGCATTTAGGATTACGAATTGTGTCCCTAATAATCATTTTTAAATCTTTTTAGCCCATTGTGTTCCGGTTGATAGATGGTTTGCATAAGGATAAAGATATCTTAAAAGTCAAATAAAGAGATGTCCGTTGACTCCAAAGTTGAAAAAGGAAAAGATTTATACTATTGGACGATGATTCACAGGAAAAAAAAGAGAGAAAATTTTATCAACTTTTGATAAAAATAATGTATGGATTGTAGTAAAGTTATAATTTACGAGTTATTATTTTTGACCTTCAAAAAAGCATTGAGATTTAAATGCATGATCGTAAAATTATTACTGGTTGATTCAAGATATAAAATGATTTTTATCTGAACAGCCGTTATTCTAAATGCTATAAAAATCGTGTGGACCATAAAATAAAATAAAAATTGTGGGATTTTTCTGATGTTTGATGTTTATTTTCAAAATTTAATTTTTTGCACTAATTTTTAAAAAAAATTCAGTTTAATTATTTAATTGCAAATATGATTTCAGAATTTGAATTCAGAGAGAAAAATTAATAGTTCATGTATATGAAGTTTTGAAATAAAGAAAGCATGCGACCCAAAGGTCCAAATCTAAAAAATTTTATTTATTCAACGGCATAGTGGATATGGAGAGAGATATTCAAAATATCTGTCCGTGCTAATTGTGGTCTAATACTTAATTCCTAAATTATTAAAGACAAATGTATTATTCCAGTAAGAAAAAAAAAATGCTCTAAATGGCACAAAGAATTTGTATTCTGTGTGGGCAAAAATATGTCAGAAAAATTTAAAGTTTACATTGTTATACAGTCCTCCGATCCTATCAGCCACATATAATAAAATATTCTTGACGCTTTAAATATTTAAATTTAAAAAAAACTCTATATTTTTCTGCAATTGCAACTGACTGAGCTGCAAAGTTTTAAATATCACTACAAAAGTATTTGCACATTATTAAAAGAATTTCGATAAAGAATTTTTAAAAAGAGAAAATTTTGGAATGAAAATTTCTGGCAGAAGTTTATTATTTGCAATGAGAAATATCGTCTGTCACTTTTATTTTTCTTTCAAAATCTCGGATGCAAACAAGCTGTAAATTAAAGATTTTTTTTTTTTTTGCACTTTCCGGAGAGAAATATAACTATTCTATGAACTCAAAAATATTGTAAAACACGTGGTATGTTAATTTCAAAGTGTAAAGAATCAACATTGTTAAATGGAAAAGGAAACACCTTCAATCATTACTTCTGTATGAAAAAGATCCTCCAAATACCCGAAAAAAAGGTACGTATTGTTCCAAATATATCTAAATTGAAATCTCTATTTATAAGAGAAAATTCATCGAAGCAGAAATCAATTTCAAAGTCATTATATGAATTGTAGTAACAAAGAATAAAATCATAAACCAAAATTTACATTTTAAAATGCTATAAAAAATAATGTTCACCAGCTTTTGCCGAGGCTTGTGGCGAGTTTGTAAAACTATTTAACAGGAGATAAACGGAAATGCACTGTGATCACACTTGATGATGTACGGATTTACTTAAATGATTACTAGAAAAATAGGTCTATTTACTATAAATGAAATAGACCTAAAGAAGAGAATATGAATTTACAATCCTGGTTTTGTCGATGAAAGAAAATTTCAGTTAAGGGTTTACGATTCTTCTACAGTGAGAAATTAAAAATAAAATGATTGAAAAAAAAAAGATCATTAAAATTAACTCGCACTATCAGGCAAACATTTTGGGGCGCGGTGGCCTGGTGGTAAGGTCTTGGCTTCGTAACCGGAGGGTTTCAGGTTCGAGACCCGATTCCACCGAAGAACTGTCGTGTAAGGGGGTCTGTTGCACGTTAAATCCGTCCTGACCAAACGTCCTCCCGCTGGTGTGGTGTGGAGAGGAGGGTGCCAGCTCAGGTGTCGTCTTCGTCATCTGACCGCGGTTCAAAATTACGATTTCCGTCCCAAAATAGCCCAAGTGTTGCTTCAAACGGGACGTTAATATAACTAAACAGGCAAACATTTTATACCCGATATTTACAGAAGGAACTTCATTTCTTTATCCTAATGAATTTTAAAGACTTAATCAAGACAAAGTAGTAGAAGAGGACTGGTTTCCTTGCATCAATAACTCCTGGGAATTTTACAAATCCTTTCTATTATGGAAATCGCATTGCAAATTTATAATTCAGAAGAAAAGGCTGTCTTATTGAATATTTAAAAAAATAACTTTTACATTTTAAGTATTAATTAGATGACCCTGGAATCGTTCTAAAAATGTGTAAACACTTTCTGTATTTTAAATTAATAAATATTCACAAGTTCATCGATGAAGTGTCTTGCGCTAAATGTCAAGCTGAAGCTCTTTATCGAAGCGTTCGTCGAAATTGCCCAAAATCTTTTCAAAGAAACAAAAAAAAAAAAAAAGTTTTTTTTTTTTTTTTCTCCTTCAATTCCTACTATTAGTTCACACTCTCCCAATATATATTTATATATCTTATTCAAATTTTCAATCATTAATAAAATACTTTTTATTCATCCACTCAAGTTCAAATACATTTTTTTTAAACTTGTAGTGGATGACACTTGATGTTAATACAGTTTTTTCAAATATTAATTCATTAATTAAATTTGATTAATTTTTAATACTTTAAATAAAGTTTTAGCAGTTTCTAATGAAAATTGCAATCGACAGGCAGTAGCTCAATCGGTAAAATGCAAGGATTTCAGTATTTTTCATGTGAAGGTGAAGAATGCGAGTTCAATTCTTGCGAAAATCAATAATTTTTTATACATTTTTTGATACTTAATAATTTTTTTTGACAATTATTTAATAAAAAGTAGCTAAAATAAAATTTTTCTTTGTTGACCTAAGTAGGAATTGAATTTAAATTATTTTTATATTACTTGTTTATATATATATTTGGAAGTATTAAGTATCTCAAATGTTGTGTATTGTTATAAATCTTTGCTAATTTTCCAAACAGACGAGGATTAAAATATGAGTTTGATTTTTTTTTCATCAAATGCCAATGTTAACAACAAAATGCATAATATAATGGAAATGTATAAAAAAAATCATCTCGGCAAGTTAAAAGACAAAAGTCCTTTACATCTGAGATACTATCTAGAAACATAAATTGTTGATATTAGAAAAAGGGGTTCTTAAAAACAACCACTTTTTAGCCCCTAATTTCTAAGATATTGCAGTTGTGGAAAAACTTTAAATACAAAAATTGTTTGTTTTAATGAGGCGCTAATTTCTCTAATTGGATTTATTTTTCTATCTTCAATATAAAGAAAGTTATAGTGAAATTAAAATTTCACCCTCACCACCACCATTTTCACCTTCTATGAGCTAGATGGCCCATTTACGAACTCGTTGGAGATTTTTACTAACAACATATTCCAAGCCAGTTAAAATCGAAACAAAATTATTCTAGGTATCCTGTTCACAAGATAACATTGGCAACGCGTTATACACCTGTTATATATACATACATATAACTTTTGAACGAAGGGAGGTTTTACGTTCTAGGGATCATGATCTGTAAAAAAAAATGAAGAAATTTCCCGAAGTCTTGTTATGAGAACCATCGCAATAGGTACTCTTACTATAGGAATCTACCTAAAAAAATGACGATCGCTCTAGCAAGTTTCTATGGCAACTGAAATTTTTAATGTCCATGTCAATAACCGGAACGGACAGAAAATATTATGTATAAAGAACTTACTCATTCCAATTTTAATGATTTATGATACTTTTTTTCATTTTTTATAAGATTAGTTTATAAGTAGAAGAGAGAAAAAAAAAAAAGATATATCAATCAATGATTGGTAGGAAATAATGGCATTTTTCATTTATTGTATGATTTCAGATCCATTTCTCGCTTTAAAAAAAACTTATTATTATTCGAATAATATTAAGTTCTGATATTGTTTTTGGTGTCCTTGGGCATTAGCCACAAGTTTAAGAGAAAAGAAAAAAGAATCTCAGTGCCAACAAATGGATCCAGTTCTTATGGTGAACCTCAAGGGGAAGATCAGGTTAAGGTTAGCTAAGCGAGACCTATCGCATTGTTCATTTTTAATTAAAGAACAGGATTGTCGAGGGTCTACCTGCTTTTGTCATTAAGTTTGTCCTGCGAATCGTTTCTTTCTTCTTGGAGAAGAGGTTAATCACTTTTGTGCAATACTATGAGGAGAGGTTGAATGTTGAATTTCCTATTTCCCTGAATTTTAATCGAAAGATTAAAATTCAATTTTAAAGTGACTCTATGATTAATGTATGCGCTTGAAGCTGAATTTTTTAAATTAAATAGGTGATTTTTATAATAGATTACTTCATTTATTTGGAAATATTTTATTTCTCAGATTACTGTATTAATTTTTCTTGGAAATTTGATTTTTTGCTTTGCATATGTTGAGTTTACTTTGTAGTCACGGATGGCGTCTTTTTATTTTTTTAGTTTTTTCTGGTGAAACGACAATTCGAATTCTTAAAAAGAATAAGCTAAATATTGTCATGCTAGGAATCACTGGCATGCGTTAATAATATCCAAAAATCGAATTCGCGTTTGACACAAGTTTTTTTCAACCGATTGGAACAAAAGTTTGACTCAAAAATTTAATTCACTGTGTTTTTTAATTATCTTGCTTGCATGGTTCTGAAAGTACAAACCAGCAGACAGTCAGTCTGTGGTTGGATTTTGCTTAAAATTTGACAGGTGTCTACATTACAGATGTTAAATATGTGTACCGTATTTTAGCTATCTAGCATTTTTCGTTTTTAATTATTGTGTTAACTTAATTTCGAACAGCCGGACAAACAGACTTCCTCTGAACAAATTTTACATCAAATTTGATAGAAATCTGCAAATTTGGTGGAAAAACGATGTACCAAATTTCAACCGTCTAGCTCAAAGCGTATTTCATTTAGGGGGGAGGAGGGGGTTTTGTTTAACATAGACAAATAGGCAGATAGACAAATATTATGTAAAAATGTGTTGTACGAACTCGTAGAGGCCTAAAAGGGGAGATTCGTCAAAATCTCGGGTTCAATTTTTTATTAATTACTGGACTTTCTCTATACTACGTACACGAGAAAGTAAAAATAGAAGTTGGGGAGCAACTGAAAAGTATTATAATAAGTAGTTAATGTTTAGCTCGAACTATCAAATGGAAAGTCTAAATACCATCGCACACATTAGATTTGTACTGGACAAGTCATTAGTGACAATTATGTGACAAGCGATTAGAATTCCAGAAAAATTCAGAAAAGTAAATAGTTACTAATGTCTTCTTATCCGATACAACAAAGTCGAAGGAGGAAGGAGGTATGTGTCCTTTACCGAATTATTTTTAGGCCCCTTATTGCCACACTACTGATAAGACAGATCCAAGACAGGAAATTAACGACAAAAAATTGGATGTGTACACTTATTCTAAAAACTGGTATTTGTTTCGATAAGACTCAGTGCACACATTCGATATGTGTCATTAGTAATAAATATCGGGCAAATGATTTACAAAATGCCAAAGAAGCGAATAGTGCAAGTACATTGACAATTGGGTAGTGCACACATACTTCCGATCTCCCCCCCCCCCGATCACTTGATAACATAATCGCTAATGACTTGCCCAACACTTCTGCACAGTGGGAGATATGACTGCAACACATAATTCCTATAAATGCACTTTAGGCCTCTAATCGCTTCTCCAACATTTTGCCTCTAATTACTTTCCAGAGACAAATTGGATGCATCGGGATATAATGCTAATATTAAAATCGGCGCACACATTGATGCTTTGGCTGAAGTGAAGATTAGTGTGCCCCCCAAGTTTGTCGCCAATATGGCACCCCAATGGAACGTTCTTCTAGCAACCCTAATGCTATTTTTTTTACTACTTTTTTACAATGGTTAAGTTGTACATAAACTACAACTATTTTATGAAAAATGTTGAATTAAAAATAATGAAAAAAATAAAATACCGATTAAAGATTTTAATTTTGTTCTTTAATTACAATTAAGTTTTTTTACAACTAATAAGACACTGCAATTTTATTTTTAATGTGAATACGAACAGAAAATATTTATTCTTTTAAAATTTTTAACTGTCAGTATGCGCTTTAAAAAAAATCGTCTGCATTCTTACTTTAAAAGTCATCTGCGATGGAATTCTTCGCAGTTCTCGTAATTCTTTTGGTGCTCTAACGGTTGGTTCCCTTGCTAATTTTTTATGTCGGCAATTGTGCAAGAATGGATGTCTGGTAAATGGAATGGAAGACAATATTTCAAACCTGCAGAATGGATGAAGAGTGAGTATATATATATATATATATATATATATATATATATATATATATATATATATATATATATTACGAGTTGAGGAAATTAGGAAAGGATGCTTGTTTGAAATTTAGTATGGAGAATGGTTTGATTGCTTCTAAGTACGTATGTCCGATATGTGGTGAGAATAAGAAATTGATTGATTTGGATGAGAGAATTGATGGAAAGATCTGACGTTGATATGGTCTGGTCCATCTTCCTTTTTCTATTGATTATGTACTGTTCCTGTTATACACACAGTCCTTATGTTCAATGTGCTAGCGAAGCTACTAAGTTCCCGCTCCCGCAGCTAGCGAAGTTATGTTTTTTAAGTTATATTCTGCCCGGTGCCTTCTACAGATGCCGAAGACATCGCATGCTCTAACTTTTGCTCTGCACCCAACAGACCGGCTGCGCCGGTCTGAAAAAACAACAATACTTATCAGTAAAAATTCAAAATTACGTTGCAGAAAGTGGTAACCGTAACTGTTCTGCAGAAGTGTTTATTTGGGGGACTTGGCATCCTTGGCGCAGCAAGGGGCACACTAAACTTCACTTTTACCGATGCTTTTTGTCATTAAAAATATTCAATTTTTTGTTATAGAGAATCAAAATTGATTCTATCAGTACTAAATGTCTAGTACCGTATACTGATAAACACTGGCTCAATCTGGAACGAAGTATCTAGTACCAAAAATTTCAAATCTTTCATTGCACATTAAACAATGTTAAACTACTGAGATCGAGTCATTTGAATGGATAATCTTGAATTCCTTTCAAGTTTTTCGCAATTTATACTGAATTAGCCTATGATTTATTGGATTCTGGGACAGAACTGAAGTAATTATGAATTGCAGAATCGATACATTTTTAGCGAGATCTCTATTCTCCTTCATAAGATCAGCGACGTAGCTAAGATAACAAGCGCCTGAGACATAATATAATTTTGTCGCTTTTGGTCAGTGGTTTAGTAAACATAGATGGCATCCGAGGCATAGTATATTTTTTTCTCCCATACGCATTTTTATTCGAAGAAAATTATATAAACATACTAATGTTTTGTTACGATTACGCCCCATACGACAGGCGTCAGAAACATCAATACCGGCCTTGTCCTCCGGTCGCTACGCGTTGCACGGAACAAAAGAGAAACAACAAGTGCAGTTTTAAATGAGCAAGTTCACTGCCACGACTAACACCTGATATTCGAATCATCAATCTAATAGATTAGGCCTATTTTGCTGTTTCTGTAATAGTGAAGGAGTAATGTAATTAGATAACATATGTGAACTAATTAGACTGGTTACGATTCACAGGTGATTCACATTGCAGCCAGCATGTTAATTATCTGCAGGCTTCATCAAGAAGTAGTTTCGTAGTTGTTTAATGTTTGGCATATGTTGAATCAAAAACTACCTGTTGTTTCAATTACCCGGTTCGCTTGTTGTTTTTAAGTTATTATAAATTTTGTACAAGCACTAATGAAGTATAGATGATAAAATGGCGATAAATTAATTGCGAATTAGAAAAGCTATGAATTTTTTTTTTTTTTTCCTTTCTCGTATAGAAAATGTATAGTAATCGTCAAAAAAATTCGAAATCGAGATATTTACAAATTTTAACTTTTTTTAAATCTCTCTGAGTTGAAAAAACACATTTTTGGAAAATGTCTGTCTATGACAAAGGTACTCAAAAACACTTTAAGCTAGGCAGGTGAAATTTGGTATATGATCTCCACATCAAATATATAGACTTTTATCAAATTTTGAGTAAAATCCGTGAAGAACTCTCTGAACTCTATTCGATTATAAGTTAACACAATAAATATAAAACGAAAAAAGCTAGATAAATAAAATTCGGTACATAGATTTTAACATGAAGTGTAGACACATGTCAAATTTTTAGTCGACTGAAGCGGGTTCATTGTCTGTCGGTCTGTACTTTCAGGAACATGTAAACGAGATAATTCAAAAATGCAATGACTTAAATATATCAAATTTGGTATGATATTTTCTGACTACCAATGGAAGTTTTTGTGTGAAATTTTTTGTTTCAATCGGTCTAAAGCACAAAATCTATTTTTGGATATTATTAACGGGTACCAAAGATTAATCACCAAATAACTCGCCAAGGGTGACACGATGGATTCAGTAAAACTGCTAAATTCACGCCAAAGATCAATATTCGTAACTATTGTACGCCAATGCCGTGTAAGGAGTTCTCTGGCACGAAATTTTATTAAACAGTGCGCGAGAAAGTTTTGGAAGGACATTTCCGTTTGTTAAATAAAAAATAATAAATGAAATTTATTCAAATTGATCAAGTAGAGAAAATAAAATGACGACAATTTCATAAAGCAGGATATTCTCATTAAAAATGGCATGATGCTGAGAAGGAGAGGAAAAGGAGAGAGAGAATGACGAGGGCGTTCTAAATAAAGCTACTACATGTCGATGAACGCAATTATATGCTGCAAAAATGTTGTTAATGAAGAAAGTCAAAACTTGGAGCATGCCACCTCAATAAAGATAAGGGATAACTGGTTTGAAGGTTTCGCAATCCAATGTACGGATCAAAAACATTACAGTGAAAATCTTTCGAGTCATTTTCTTCTTTTTCTTTTTAAAAAAAAAAGAAACAAATCAGAGAGTAAAAAAAAAAAAAAAAAAAAGCTGTTTCAGATAATATTCGAATCAAACTGAAATATTAATCTCAATCCAATGATTTGACGGAACGTTTTTTGACGTTTTGATTTGATTGAACTTGACGTTTTTTTCGGAATTACAATTATGGGGTTGAACTAAATTAAAGAAAGTGGTTTTTGTGTGGGTTACAGTATTCTACTTTCATTGTCTTTGGAAGAAATATTGAGCAGAATTGATGCTGCCTTTATCATATCCTTCCGTTATATTATCAATATTAGTCAATAAAAACAAAATATTTATTCAAAATAATCAATCTTTTCAAAAATATATATTATCTGTACCCTGATTAAAGAAAAATGTCAATCTCCTACGACTCTACATGTTAGATCGTTTCACCTAAACATGCCAAATTCAGCAAAAGTATCTTTTCGGGATTTGGAATAAGTATTTTGGTGCAAGATTTTGAAAATCTTAATTTGATCAAATTTCAATTACTTAAAAATTAAACGAGAATGTTAACATTTTTTCGCGATATTTTCCAACAACATTTTTTACACAAAAATAATTGTAATAGCACTTTAAATTTCAAAGAATTTTCTTTCTAATGATAATTTAGCTATCAGTCGATTTTTTCTTTGAATTTTTATAACTTTTTAAAAAAATTTCCTAATTTGTAATAGTACATTATATTACTACGATGAAATTCAAATATTTTTCGTTATTTCATCAAAAATTTATTTCTTCTATTGCTGTAGAAAAAAGCAATATTCTGTTCATTTCTTGCTCTGCTTTATCCTCTATTTCTGTAGAATCAGAAGGTGAAATTACAGCAACGCAAAAGAAAAATAGAAAATAAATTACTCTAAAAATTATGTTTTTCATAGCTTTATGATGTAATGGGACTCGATACCATTAGGAATGTTTATGTTCAAGTAACCTTACCCGGCTACTCCGATAGCCCGAAGGTGCAAGGAAAAAAAGGAATGACCGTACCGCTGCGACAGCAACACTGACGGGAACTAAGGTTGAGACCTAAGGATCATGGTACAACACTCCCCGTGGGAAGACCGTCCCATCATCGATAGGAGGAAGCCGACCTCCATATTTCTATAACCACCAGGGTGGCGAGAATCAACCACCATACTGAAAGCTTCTCATCCTTATTTCTGAGGTGCTCCCCGGTGGGAGTTATATTCATTGTAAAAGAAATAAGTTTATAGTGCTGTATGTCATAATTTTATGAGTAAAAAAATACATTATTAAAGGAAAGTGTGAGTATAAAATTATGCATAACAGATTTAACAGAAATTAAATATAACCAATATTCCGTGAAACAGTTGTTTACCAAAAGCGGCCAGTTATAATCAAAATTTCATAAAAATAAATCCTTTATTGCTTAATTATTTTTAATTTATTCGATGACAATAATTTCAAATTAGCATTAGTATATTTCAGTTGAAAATCAATTCGCTAAACCAGCTAAAACAATCCTCTTTCTCTTAGTAAAAACCAGTTCTCTTGTTTAAAATTGATGCCCTTTGCCAGCATTTTCACCATAAAGATCAGTTCTGGTTTAACAATTAAAACCCACTCAGTTTTGTTTACAACAATGCTTTTATTTGGATCCTCAAGGATTCTTTAGAGGTCACCAATTTACAGGGACAGCCGCCTCAGCGAGAGAAACCACCTGTTAAATCGTAAACACTTTCTCATTTACTTGCACTGCAGCAGTCGTATTTCTTACCCGTTATCGGATTAAAACTCGGGGAGAAAGATTCTTTTTTTTTTTTTTTTTTAATTTGATGTGTGTAATCACTAGCAATGCAGACAAGGTCTTCAGAATGGACGGGACCTTGTTTTCATCAACGGTTTTCCGACGCGCCGCCGAAATTGGAACGGGTTTTATCAGTGGAAAAATTGTCTTTGGTGGAAAACATCTTTTAATTCGTCCAACCGTTGGATAAAAGGGGATAGCCCATCCTAGACGGCCTTGTATGGGTTCTTGATCTTTTCGAACAATGATTGCAGCTCTGGGGGAGTGCGGTTGATCTCAAATGTTATGAAAAAGAAAAATCAACTCCTGGGAAAGAATTTTGGTCGTTTTTTAATTTCCTGTATACGTAGAAAGTATAGTAACCGTCAAAAATTCGAACTCGAGATTTTGATTCGAATTCGAGATCCTTGTTTTATTCATTGAGTTCGAAAAATACATTTTTGGAAAATGTCTATGCCTCTGACAAAAATAACTCAAAACCGCTTTGAGCTAGACAGTTGAAATTTGGTATATAGTCTTTACACCAAATTTGCAGATTTCTATCATATTTTGAGTAAAATCTATTTAGGGGAAGTCTATATGTCCAGCTGTTCGAATATAAGTTAACACGATAACTACGAAACAAACAAAACTAAGTAGATAAAATACGGTACACGGATTTAAAATGTATAGTATAAACATCTGTTAAATTTTGACCCAAATCCAAAAAAAAAGTTGACCATCTGTTGGTCTGTACTTTCAGATTTAAACGCGATTATTCAGAAACGCAATCGCTTAAATATATCAAATCTGGTGTGGTATTTTGTGATTACAAGTGCAGTTTTGTCACAAATTTTTGTTTGAATTGGTTGAGAAAAAGGCATCTAAATCCCAAATTCGATTTTCGGATGTTATTAATGGCATGCCAAAGATCAATTACCAAATAACTCGTCAAGGATGGCACGATAGATCAGTAAAAAAAGCCAAATTCACGCCAGATTTTAATATTTCGTAACTATTATACGCTAATGCCTCTTAAAGCTTTCTTTGTCATGACTAGTTTATGAAAGAGTATTCGAGAAAGTTTTGGGGAGACCATTAACTCTGTTTTTTTTAACAATAGTTTTGAAGAAGAAAGGAACAAATGCCGGTTTCGACAAAATACGGATTCTGTTAATTAAATATGTAGCTTAAAATGAGATTGAATTGAGGTAAGTTCATATTCATGGAATGGTTTTAACTATCATTTATATATATATGACTTAACTGCTCCATAAACACAAATGAAAACTATATCTATTAATAAAAAAAGTGTAAAAATATGTTTTTTTAGTTGTCCTATCCACTAGGATATTGCTGTATAAATATTTCGAAAAAAAAATCACTAACTTAGGAAATAAAAATATGATATTGCTCGTCCTACTCACATTTTAAAACTGTCCTTGAATACGTTAATAGGTGAGGAAATTGCCACCAGAGATTTTATTTATATCACTAGACTGACCAAAAGTAAGATGCCTAGAGACCATGAATTAGACGGGACAACTTTGAATGAGGAAGAGGAGGATTGTGTGCGTCCCAGAATGAGAAAATATCCTAGATTTTGATTTGATGTTTTCGATTGATGATGATGATAGGTGCATCATCATCACCATCAATCGAGCAGAGCGTGGCCG
>JAPMOR010030492.1:0-19832 GCA_026543865.1 Argiope aurantia | reverse complement strand
TATATATATATATATATATATATATATATATATATATTAATTTTCCAGGTGTCTTAATTTTTAAGGAAATTATGTGAAATTGTTAATTAAAATTTTGGTAAAAGAAAACTGGTTATGCATTTTATGTTTTGAGCTCCTTTAAACAGTTTAAGCAAAATTTTAGTTCAGAAAAAATATATTCTTATAAAAGTCCAATGCGTATTCAAAAAAAAAATTAAATAAATTAGCTTTTAATTGAAATTACAAAATTTTAACCAAATTTCCTCCATATTAATTAATATAGGATAAAAAGGGGAAAAAATAATGGAAAAATTAAAAAAATATGTATTCTGGAATATTTTGAAATATTTAAAAATTATACATTTCCACATTTTTTTAAATGATAGATTTCATGTTGAAGAATTTTTTTAAAGATATTTGAGATAGGCATATTTTAATGCATATCTCAATTTTGAAACATTTACAAAATATACATTTTACTTTTTAGAAATAATATGTTTCGTTTGGAGGTGTTTTAAAAAGATATTTGCGATAAACATATTTTAATACTTATCTCAGTTTTGAAATATTTACAAATTATATATTTTTACTGTTTTGAAAATAATATATTTCGTTTTGAAAAGTTTTTTAAAGATATTTGAGATATGTATATTTACAGATTTAATACATATGCATAAGAAATTTCATAATTCTTAGTGAATAAATGGAAAAATGCCTGATAGAATCCACCATCTCCTTAATATACGTTTAATTTGTTTTCGTATATAGTTTTAACAATCTATTTGAAACTCAAAAAACGATTATATATTTAGAGGAGATACAATCATTGTTCTTGGGTTTTCTTGTCATCTTGTACTAGAAGATGTGACCGTTTAGATGGTATGTTATATTGTTAAAAGTTTCTCATACCTGATTGACACAAATGGTTTGTTTGGTTTAGTTATATTAACGTCCCGTTTGAAGCAACACTAGGGCTATTTTGGGACGGACCTCGTAATTTTGAACCGCGGTCAGATGACGAGGACGACACCTGAGCTGGCACCCCCTCTCCACACTACACCACACCAGCGGGAGGACGTTTGGTCAGGACGGATTTAACGTGCAACTGACCCCCTTACACGACGGTTCTTCGGTGGAATCGGGTCTCGAACCTGAAACCCTCCGGTTCCGAAACCGAGACCGTACCACCTGATTGTAACAAATTAACTAACGAAGTTGTAGTAGAAAATATCACATTAACAAAGTGTTCAGGAAATAAATAATAATAATAATAATTAATTATTATTTTCGATACATTTTCAATGTAAAAATAATAACATTAGAAGTTTTATTTTCTCGCAAGGAGATCTTCAATATCCTTAATGTTCACGAACTCTCTAATCAAAATTGATTACTGAAATCTGATTGAAACAAATATTACCCATTTACAGAAAAAAAAATGCAATGCTGAATACAAAATTTTACAAAATGCTGAAAGAAAATATTAGCAATAATAATTTGGTCCTTGAGGGGAGGATATAATTAGTCATAATAAATATAGAATAATAAACATTGCGTTCCTGATGCTTTATTCTTTGTTGTTTACCCATGCTTAGGTTTATTCGCATATCATAAATTAGTTAATTCGTAAATTAGAAAAAAAAAACTATCGCAGTTGATAGACGCAAAAACAGAAGTTGGGATTTTTTATCTAATAATTACTAGACTAAGAGATCGGGGATATTTTTAACTCCGCCCATCGTTACAGATGGCTGTGAATGATAGTATATACTGATAGTTTAAATGAAGTATATGTGAGAGATTATAAAGGGAGAATATTTATTATAACTTTTACTTTAATTTCTCAAAAATGCCAGTAGCAGATTAAAATTCGAAACCAAGGACTAATCTTTCGATAAAAAGACGAAGAAATCTATACTAAAATTATGATTTAATTACGTAGTGACAAATGTTGAAATATTAAAAGACTCTTTTTTGATTTGTTACTCCTATTTAGAGTTACTGATGAATATATTTTTGATTGCAAGGATTGAGTGGTTTTCTGCCACTGACATTTTTGATAAATTAAAGTTATAAGAAATATCCTCCCTTTATAATCTCTCACATATACTTCATTTAAACCCTCGGATTAAAAGTAGAGAGTCTGCTATTGCCTTAAATTGATATTTATATCGTGTATAAATATACATTATAATTAATGTATATTTATATAGATATAAATTTTTAGTGGTAAGAGTTTATAATTTTTCATCAATATTTTTAGTGACATTTTTTCCTAATATATCAGTAATATACTCATAACGTAGAAGTCAAATGCATACGCATGTTCAATTCAAAATCATAATCTTGTCTCAAATAAATTTTAAAATTATATATATATATATATATATATATATATATATATATATATAAATTTCTTTGCCATCTGTAACGCTAGGTGAAGTTAACAATACTCCGCCTTTTTAAACGGATGCGAAAGTATCCAATAATGATGTAGCAACTGAGATGTTTAGTTTAAATCTGTTATGAGAAAGTAAAATTCAATTTTATCTACACTTTTTAAACCTTGCACTGCAACAAAGATTAATGAGCTGAGATAGGCGATTTTTATAATTTTATATATAATTTAAATTTAATGATTCCTTTTTATTTGAGATTTCATAAACATTATAAACGGAGAAGATGTAGCTTCAAAAAACAAAACTTTTAATTTTTCTATATATTTACATCTAAATTGTATTGCAAATAGCATTTTTTTCTTAAGTAGGCTTTGTGTAGGAGATTTTCTACTGCAGCTGCCGTTACTTAATATGTGATATTATAAGTGGAATAACAGCCCTTCTAAATGTGTACATCTTCTAGTTTTTAAAGACATGAAAAGTTGTGAGAATTATTTGCTGTAAGATTTATTTCTGAATATTTGGACGGAAATACCAGAACCAGCAAAATCGGAAATCCAAAAAGAATTATTTCGACAAGTGCAGACATTATCTTTAATTAAAAGTGATAGGCAGTAAGAAATCGAACGAATATGATTTAAAAATTAAATAACAACATTTAGCAAATGGATTTATAATATATAATTGTTTTTTAATCTTGGATTTACGATTTATACGATACAATTTACGATTTATACGATATGAATGGATAAATTATTTATTTCATCGTTAACATATATTTTATTGCAGGAAATAATTTATACTCCATTTTAAAATTCAGAAAATAACTGTTTCAACTATTCCGTTTAATTTTCACCTGCTTCCATCTTTTTCCTGTTATTTTGTTGTATTGTGGGTTTTTTTCTGGTTTTAAGGAATTCCTTGTTATAGTGAAATTAAAATTATTTCATTTGTTTCATCTGAAGAAAGGTATAATATCCTTTCTTATAACATTAATCTTTTTTATAATAAAATATATATTAATGAAAATTTTCATAGTGAACTAACTACGCTTTTTATTTATCCAATCGTAAGGTTTGATATAAGTGTTTGTCCTATCAACAAGGGCTTTTAATATTCTGAAGAACGAAATAAGAAAAAAAAGTGTGATCGCAATGATTTCGTTTTATTAACTGTTTATATCTTACATCATTAGATCTTTGAACTGTTTGCGCGCACAGTTTTAATAAGTGTTTTGGAATGCAAAGAATGGATTTTTTTTTTCTGAAAAAGAAAATCCATTCATGATGAAGGATCTGAAAGTTGATGATAATTGGAGATTTTGAAGGTCATTTGGTGAATTTTTTTGACTGTATTAGATGATTATTCAGACTCCTTGTTATTGGACGTTCTTTGTAATATTTAGTTTTAGTAATGTTTTGAAGATGCAAGTAAACGTAAAATGATTAATTGATAAAACAAGAAAAAATGGAACAATGAAGTGAAAATTTGATTTGATTTCTTAGATTAAAGTTCCATTTTGAAGTTCACAAAGGTTGTTTGGCTTTGGATTCTTCATTTTGAGACCCGATCCAGTCATGAAGACGAAACTTAAACCAAAACTCTTCTTTCAAAAATTTAACATCTTATCAATGTAAGGAAATTTGACATCTGATTAGAGATTTAAACTGCATAAATAAAGCGAATATTTATTGGAATCGATTCTAGATTCTAAAACAGACATTCTGGAACCAGAAAAAAAAACAATCCGTTATCAAAAAAATAAAGTTTTTTAAGGCTCTAAATTAATAAAAAAAGACGCATTCTATTGAAAATTTAGTTACCGAAATTGATGGGATTTAAATTTTGTTATCTTAAACTTTTGGATTCAAACTGATCTTAATCGAATCTAAATTTGATTGAATTGAACTCGAAATTTTGTATTATATAGAAAATTCAGATTTTTTACCTTTCTCGTATCACATATATAAAACACTGTAACCATCAAAACATTCGACCTTGATATTTTGATGAACTTTCATGTTTTACTGCATCATGTTATCTATATTTTGAAAACCATTTTTATTTTCTTTTATATGAAGTATAGAGGAAATATTGTAGTCGTAAAAAATTCGAATTTGACTTGATTCGAAGTTGATGAATCTGTAAGTTTTAGACCAACTTGAGTTCGAAAAACACATTTTTGGCATTATGCTTATCTGCCTGTAAGCATCATCTCAAAAACTCTTTAAACTAGATGGATGGAATTTAGTGTATGAATCGAATTTGTAAATTCCTATCAAATTTTGAACGAAATTCATTCAGAGGCAGTCTTTCTGTTTCTTTGTTTGAATACAAAGTAACATGATAACTATCATACGGAGAGACTTAGATAAATGAAATGGGTTGATGAGGTACACTGATTTATCATATAAATCATCTTCTTATCAAATTTTGAACCAAGTATGCTAAACGGTTAATCATCAGTCGGTCTGCACTTTCGTATGCATGTAAAAGCAATGAATCATAATCGCAATGACTTAAGTCATTGAAATTTGTTATGTGTTCTTGTGACTGCCGCTGTAGTTCCGTGTCAAATGTTGGTTTGAATCGATGGCAGAAAGCCTTCCAAAATGCATAATCGTGCAATAGATACATTAAAAATGCTGAATTCACACCAAAGATCTAAATTTCGTAATTATTGTTCGCCAATGCCATGCAAGGCATTCGCGGCCTTACCGAAAATCAATAATTTTATTTAGAGGAAGTAAGGTCAGACTTGGAGAGTATGTGAGAAATTTCAGGAAAGACATTCCTTGTAGTTAGAATTATGCCTATTATTCTGTCTATGCACGATTATTCAAAACTTACACGAAGAAGACGGCTTGAATTTGGTATATAGACTAGACTCCAGAATTATGATTAAATGTAATACTTTAATCGAAATCTATCAAGAAGAAACCTGTCGGTTTGTGTGCACGCGAACATAATAATTGAAAAGCAGATTCAGCTAGGCTGATGAAATCGAGCATATTATTTTATGACCAGAATTGTAAATCTGTATCAGATTCTGGAAAAGAAACCATCACGCACCATAATTGAAAAACGCACCAAGCTAGAGGGATGTGGTTTGAATATGATCGTAGTATAAAAATTGTATATTGTATAGAGTTTTTCACCCAATCGAAGGACAGGTATTTCGATTCTTTTTTTTTTTCGGCGAAAGTAGTACTTGCTTTTTTTACGTGTTAAATCGTCTCCCACCCCAATACAAACTTTCTTGTCAAAACCTTGTTCTACGAAGTCGCCAACCATCTTAGCGAAATCTTGATATCTTATATATAATGAAACTTTGTGAAACTAAAAATAACCTAGTAAACCTGGGAATGAAATATTTTGGCAAAATCTTTTATGTCTAATGGAGATCTTGATGACCTCTAGGTAATTTAAAAATCGCCAAATAAATCCGATGATCAAAAAAATAAATAAATCTCTAAATACGTATATGTTTGTAATCTAAAAATCAGTTTTAAAAATACCATAGAAAGTCTAAAGGGGAACACATTTATATTTTTTATTTTTTGAAAAAAACTGTTTCATTTTGATCTCTGCTACATGCAAATTCATAATTGAATCTTATCACTGCCGATTTGAACTCTGACCATTTCCTGATCAAAATTGATGTATGTTTGATTCCATTACATAAATTTTATGTTACTAGCAGTTCATTTAATATCATTAATAAATCCACATAAATGGTTTGATGACGTAAGTTTCCGCATTTTATGTGAATTTTCCATTCTGTGAAAGATTGGAGAGTAGCTAAAACGGACGCCAATCAAAAATTTTCTTTTATGTAATTGGTGCTATTCGGATGACGTGTTACTCTCGTCTTTCATCTCATTAAAGTAATTTAGGTGACTCATGTGTCACTCGTGAACGGATCTACGGAACGATTATGCTTTCCGGAAGATAATCCCTCCAAGGTATGGAATTTAAGCTTATTTAATTCTACATGGATATCTCAGAACAGATTTCTTGTGTAAATTTATGTGTGTATTTGGAAAATGAATGAAGAAATATTTTTCTATTTGTGCAAAAAATAATCCTGCCTCATCATCTTAGCAGAAAATTTTTTAAGAGTAAACACATTCATTGCATTTATTATTATTGTCTTACTAGCAGCCTTTGACGACTCTTTAGTTCATCGAAATTAATAGTTGGCAATAAATATTTTGTGCAGTTTTGTCTTTATAGTTTCCTCAGCTAAATATTTTTAAACTTCAAATTTTGGTAGGCACATAACTAATACTATTTTAGAGATTTTACGCAGTATTACCCATTATGCTATGCTGTTAACTAATTTTCCGTGCATACCTTTATACATCCAATTATTACAAAGGATAGAGTTGTAGTATTTAAAACTGGGCACTTTAAGAATTTTTTTTTACTTGATTCCAAAACTAAACCTTTATTGTAAATGCAACAAAATTTCAAAAATTTCATTAAAAGCATATTTTATGCGAAATCTACTGAAAAGCCGAATCTTCATTTCTCGAAAATCAACTATGGAATAAAATCCAGGCTGAAATATGAGTAACAATAATGAAAACGATATAAGTTTTACTTCAACAACGAAATATATTGTTTTCAAATATGTTTAGAATATTTTAAAAATATAATTAAAATAGAAAAAAAAATATGCGGCGAAATTTGGGTGCCATTTAATGCAATCTTTCTAAATACTATCACACTTCTTTGTTATCGGAATCAAATTTAGAACTATAATGCTCTAATTTAGTACTCTAAACTGAATTCATGCAAATTTGATGGTGCTTGATATGTTTTGTAATTAGCGTTTCTGTTAACTGCATTATTTCCCATCAACAAGATTGTATATAACTGTATGTGTAGCTCGTTGGAGTGCCGGTGGACTGACTACTCTGAGAAGTAAAATGATTTTTAGTATATTGAGTTAAGATAAGTAAGTACCTGTAATAAAATATTTTTAATGAATTTTTGGTCTGGCTTTCTGCTCTGCATTGCTTAATGCTATAGCTTCCACTTTTCACAATTTCGTGTCCTACCTTTTCGGCATAAAATATATCGTCATTGGACAAATACTTTTTTTTTTAATTTTGAAATGATGTGAAAATTATTTTTATGTTATTATATTTTTAGAAATTATAATAAAAACACAATCGAAATTTCTTCTAGTTTCTAAGTAATTAATTTCTAATTAAAATTTTTAAAATCGCTCCGAATTGCACATTTTCACATCCTTTAAAATGCATGTGTGCCGAGCTTAGTAGCTCTAGATGAAAACGACCTGGCTATGGAACGTCAACTCATACATCCATAATCTGATATGCAACATACAAACACATACACATTCATATTTATTATTAATAGATACAGCCTATTACTCCAGCATTCTTATATTGAAATCTTGATGTCAAATAAATTTCTTATTTACCTGAATTAAATAAACATCAATTAGCATTAGTTCATCTTAATCACATGAAAGAAAGCTTAGCATGTGAGTTCCTTATTTTTCTGAGAAAGTATTTAAGCCGCTGGTGAATTGAGTGATATTTTGGCAGTTTATTGACTTGCGTAAAAATGAGGGCATAGAAATCTACCAAGCTTTCCAACTTACACGAACAAAAGGACTGGGGCGATGAACAACCCAATAAAAGTGCTACTTGTTCTTCCACCCCTGCTCTAACCTTGTACATCGATCGCTAGAGATTATTTGCCAACATTTTGCTTGTGTGCTTTAAGGCTTATATGAAATGAATAAAACACTACTTTTATATCTGAATCTGGTGCAATGAAAACTATAAAATATATTAAATAACTCTTTTTTAAATGCATACTATTTGTAATTATTCATTTTAATTCTCAGTCAGTATTTATTTATTTTGCAATTTTTCAAATTTATTTTGCATACAATTAGTAATTATTTAAGAGTTAATAATTGCAATTTTCTTCGCGAGAAACTGATTTAACACGACTAAATGGAGCCAGAATATGTTCATCCCGTCTTAAAATATAATCTAAAAGAATCGTCAATAATTACTATTGCACTGTCTTTTAAACCTGAAATTTTGCAATTAAGATTTTATTTTCTTTTGCAATAAATTAAAATTCACTTTTAGCTACTTGAACTATATCATTCAAAGCGCGGACCTAAAAATTCTGATTTTTTAAAATTATTATTATTAATTTATGATAGAAAGTACTTGATATATGACTCTAAAATTAGATGTGTTCTTACAAAAATACCGAAGAGGCAATAAATTTTGAAATCTGAGCAAATCGATAATTCAAATCAAACCGACTTTTCTGTTTTTCTATGTATTCAATATAGGCTTTTATCTGCCAAAAAATTTGGCAGATCTATTAATCATCATCATCATCTATTTTTATCCATCCATCATCATCTAAAAAAAAATCATCTATTTTTAAATATACTCGGATATTGAATTTATTTTCAATTTTCCTGTAATAATCGCAATTCATTTATTTATGCTTGTTAATTATTTATAACTCATTGGTAGTTCATTAGGTAACATTATTTATCATGTATTTTTCCCTTTTAACATAGTTAGATGTAGAGGTTAAGGTCCATCGAGTTTAAACACTCCTTTGACCTTCACCGCATGTAGGTATATCGAATCTTTGGGAATTTGTGACTTAACGTACGCATCAGTTTTAATTATATATTTCATTTCGTCATTATTATTGAATTTCTAGCTCGTTCCAGTTTCTACCTGTGCCAGTTTTACCACCTTTGAGTAAACTAAGTCGGTGTGGGAACTAATTTTAATAAAAAAACCCTTCCAATTAAGCATTGATATAATAAATAAATAATTGCAATTATCTTTAATGCTCCTTACATTCATTTACTCAGTCCGCTACTTTATTTTCGAACTAAGAATATATAGATGTTGCTATTTTAGTTCCAGGAAACGAGTTTAAAATTTTTTTATTCTTCCCTAGTATCTTTGGAAGGATGTTTAAACTTTATATTTAGTTGATTTAAAGTTTTTATTTAGCACACTGTACTAAGTTATTATATTCCACTTTTAAATGGCAAATTAAGGGTAAACTGCGCTAGAACTTCACCGAAATCCCAGGTTAGAAAAAAATATCTTAAAATGCAAATGTTTATTTATTTATTCATTTTAATTTTTACCGAAACTGTCATTTTTTTCTAGATAAGTATAATAAAAACTTAATGATTATCAAATACGCCAATAATCATCAATAGTAATTTATCAGTTCTATAGCTACATTAAATTGCTACAGATTATAATAGTTATTTATATAAAAATAATATATAATTTAATTTTACATTGAAAAAAAACAGATTATATGTTTCTTTATAATATTATATAATTAATAATTATACAACTTTATTCCTTTGTTTGTAAATATTTATGGATACAAACATGATATATGAATTTAAAATAATTGTATTCAAAGCATTTAAATTATAAATAAAGATTTATTAAACTAATAATAAAAAAGAAATAATATAATTATTTAAATTCAATAATTATTAACATAAATGAGATTTTTATGATTGAAAGTATATTAAATTATGCTGTTTTAAAAACACAAGAACTGGTAAATCAAAATGTATGTGTGTAGATATTTGATAAGTTTATTGAAGAAAAACTTCTTCAAACATTTGCTATGCCTAATGTGCATTTGGATTCATTCGAATTACAGTTTCGCATAGTATATTATATTGATGAAAAAAATTTCATGCAGATGAAAATGAAGTGAAAATTTATTATGGATTCAATTCGTATATACTTATTACTCAATAAATGAATAATAAGTATATACGAATTTTAATTTGGAATTTTAATTGCTGTCATTAAAAATTGTCATACCACAGCGTGACATGTCTTTAGATGATATTAAAATTATTTTTGCACCGTGGCAATGTCACGCAGCTCAGTTAAGTGGTTTAAATTAAATGGTAGAAATTTTAAAAATGTGCATTACTATCATTCCTGCGCCTTTCGAATATTGATTTTATTTTTGTTAAATGAATCGAGAATAGTGCCTATACCATAGAAGATGTGCATAATGTGTTTTTACTTTTTCGTCAGGTCATAATTTCATCCAAATCTCATTATGAACTTCGGAAATACATTTCGCGACAATCATTTTTCATACGATAAACGATCATTTTCTGTCCCCGCAAATGTGGAATCGCGTGTTATCACAAAGGGCCTATTCTTTTGCTATCACCATGGCAACAAAGTGATCCCTGGAGAAAAACAAGTGCGTATGAGGACTGGATTTTTATTTAATTCGAGGCAAGGGGGGGTCACATCACTCATCGTTACTTAGAGAGGAATTATGAGTGGCTAAAAATACAAGATGTTTGTACATCCCAAATGCAAATTCCATTAAATATTACAATATTTTTTTTAAAGAATTTTGCTTCATTTCGAATAGCTATTAGATGCGATGATATTCTGTGGTGTTTTGCGATTAATTGGTTTTGGTTTTAAATATAGAAACACAATCAAAATTATGTCAGTTCAGAAATGCATTGTTTTTATGCTTTGAAAATTCGAATTCTGTTGATAATACCTTAAATATTTGTTATAATTCGATTAATATATCGAATGTTTATTACATGAAATTATATCCATGGATGATCAGATGTTAATAACTAACAGTTATACCCTATAATATACAATTATTTTTGTATTCCATATAAATTAGCGGAAATGGTGTCACCGAAACTTTCTAGCACATTTTCCAATTGAGGTCTTATCTCCTTCCCCCTGGATAAAATTATAGATCACAGTCCAGAATAATTTCGCAATATAAATCATTGGCGTGAATCTAACATTTTTACTGAGTCTAAGGGGCGAATATATATTTTTAATACCTTATGTCGACCGAATGAAACCAAAATTTGAGATATAATTACAATTGTATTCATAAGGTTACTTATCAAATTTCATAGAATTAATTATTTCGTTTATAAGTTATTACATTTAAATAATGCAAAAGTATGACCGACAGAAGGTCAACCTTGATTCAAAATTTGTTTCAGATGCTAACCTCTACACCAAATTTTGTCTACTTAACGTTTTGCATTTTGGAATTATCGAGTTCACTCATAATCGAACAAAGTGATAGACAGACTTCCTGTGCATGTATTTCATTCATAATTTGATATTTCATTCACAATTTCAACATTTATAAGTTTGGCCTATATCCGAAATTTCACCCATCTAGTTTAAAGTGTTTTCGAGTTATTATACTCGCTGACAGATAGACATAACGCTAAAATTGTAACGTCAAAATGTCGTGTCCGATTTTATTTTTTTTATGATTATAATATTTTCTTTATACGAAAAAGTAAAAGAACAGAACATTTTTTTTTAATTCTGATAAATTCTGCGAACAAATTCTGGTCATATGAGCAGATGCTTCTACTGTAGAAAGTTTTAATTACCATTTTCAAAATTATATTTTATATTCAAATTTTATTTTTTTAAGCGACAGAAAAAAAAAACCCACACACAATGCAAAAAAATGTTACTTTCATTTAAGAAGCGAATTGGAATTCTGCTGTGTTTATTTGCAGTGAATCAGAAAATAGAAAATTATTAGATTTTAATGATGATAAAATCTAAAATGTGTTAATTTAAGGTTCTTGAATTAATTAATTCTTAAACTTTTTAATTGTTTTTAATTCACTTGCTAATCAAAAAGATGAATTGCGATTTTTGTTGTCATAGAGAAAGTAAGGATTAATTCAATAAAAAAAAATTAACCAAAAGAAATATTTCACACAAAATGTTTCAAAAATGAATCTTTTGCTCTCAACTAAAACATTTCATGATGTCATTACATTAATGTAAGAAAAGTGAATGGATTCGTTTGATTGATTAAGACAGATGTTGTGCCATTCTCTGTTCAACATATACATTTACCCGAGGTATATGCTATTTCGTGACTAGAATGATATCATTTAATGTCAAAGTCTATTTAAATGGAGACTCCATTTTCTTTTATCATGCTTTTCACTTCAGCATTTACTTATCTGCTGTTTATTCATGAAATAATTCATATTGTTGTTTAAATACATATAATTTGTTTAAACATACTCTCACAAATCGAAAGATCATTGCGTTCATCTCAATATTTTTTCAACTTATGAAGTTCTTAAAGATTTAAAAAAAATATTGAAAGTATAAATTTAAAGAAAACTATCATGAAAGCTAGGTCTAGAGTAAAATATTTTGGCAATGTAAAATGAAATCTCACTCTTGAATATGTTTGGCAACGAATGTATTCAGTGGGAATAACTAAGCCTAATCTCAATAGTATGTAGAATATGAGGAAACTAATAGCTCTTTTAAAAAAAACTATGAATAAAAAAAGAAACACAATATAATGATGTTCAGTTCTACCTTAGAATTAATTATCGTCTGCGCATTAAATAAATAGGCATTTGTATATTTCTGATAGTTGTGAATATCAGTTACAGTTTTATACGACGCACAATTCATAATGCGTAATGCTTCGATTGTGTTTATACAAAAGATGTTCATCTATCGTTCGTTTCGTTCATTTTGGTAACTATTTTGCGTCATTTCCCCCCATGTTTTGAAATAATACGAAACACACACACACAAGCCACATTATAAAAACCATTTTTGAAGTATTGTTTCAAATGGTAAACTGGAGTGGAGGATTTTAAAATGTGCTTAACAAACATGCATAATCATCCGATTAGTCTAACAAGCACATTTCATGGAGTTTATCTGTTTCTATGGAATTTGTGTGAAATATTTATGCTGAGGTATATATATTGAACTTAATTAATTTATTCTATATACTTGAATATTATGCATTGAGCTATGTAGTTACATCAGAATAATTTTACAAATTAACATTTACACAGTTTTGACCTGGAAATATCATGCTTTCTAACATTCACAAAAAACGTAATAACGACTTTAATTAAATTCTGTGAATGCAACATTAAAATTATTTCGATTGTCTGTTTCTGAAACATAGTGAATGCGAAAAGTATTCTTTGAAATAAGAAAAAGAGTTATTTTGCGCTGTAAAATGCTGATTCACGAGTTCATCGATTGAAAAACTTTTTTTGCAAAATGAGGTAATATCTTTATTTGGAACTACATGAATAGAACATAATGAGTCACCGAGACATGCTTTGATTCTTAAGAAGTGAAAAGGTTAAGTGGTCGTCCGTACTTAGCTTATGTCCGCCTACGCGATTTTTTTCTGCAAATGAGTCCTTTCAATTGTCTTCTGTTGTCGTTAAACCCGGCGCCTTCCGTGAATTAATTCCTATACTTAGCCATTTGAAATGACCACTGCTTAATGCTATAAAAGAGGAAAATGAGTCGGTTGGTTTTCAATGACTGTGATGTATTGATGTAATAATACGTTTCAAAATGGATTGCAATGCTCACTCCAAAAGCTTGCATGAAATGTATCTGCAGTTTTAGCTCCCTTTTTGAGTAAGGAGCAGAGTGTTTCATTGTTCAAATCTCCTACGTCAATGGGTCTTTATTTGATTTCCAAATCTGAAGTTGTAAAATAATTTTATCCATTCACGTTATGTATTAATATTTTTTAATAAAAGTCTCTTTTTTGTTCGTTTTATATTTCTCATTTTAAATTTACATATCTATCGTGTTCTTTTCTTCTTTTACTTTTTTGTATATAAAAAATAAAAAGATAAATTACTGTGGGAACACTATTCAATAGTCCTTTAATTGTAATTAGATATTTAATTATTCTGCAATCTGAACATCTCTAGCGGTTACATAAATCTACCACCTTCTCTTTTGTGACAACAGATGGCGTTAACTTATTAACGTCAAGGTATATTTCCCGTGATCCTCCTTGAGGGTCATTATTAGATTGTATCTAAATGAATGTCGTATATTTTTATGCTCGTATTTGTTTTGTTTTGTGAAATGTGGAATTTATTAAATAATTAAATAACTGTTCCTGAAACTCGTCTATTATTTTCATCTACCTCATGATGAAGTTATAAAGAGTCTCGTTCCTCAACACATCTACAAATGAGGCTGGTATATTGGAATTTAAGAATATTGTAATGCCTACTTCGCACTTTGGTAATTAGAATCTGTAAATCTTTAACACGCACCGCATTTGTTTCTGTTCCTCGAAGAGTGGATCGTTTTATCATTCTCAATAGAGAAAAGGGATGGCCCTATTTTTGATAGGGATTGGCGTTAATAATGCAGTCTCATATTATTGTAATCGTCAAAAATTTTCGATTTTTATCGACATTTTTAAGCATTTTTTTTTTTTTGTATTTTTATGCATTTTTACATTTTAATCAGATAATGCCTATTTTTAAATTGTATTGAATATTTTTTAATTCTATCGGCCTATTAACGAATACATTCATTCAAAAACTCAACGATGTTCAAGAATGAAACACGATGTGGAATTTGTAAAATGCCAAAAATGCCAAATTCAGGAAAAGTTTGTACGATTATAATATTAAAAACATTAAAAAGGGATTTTTTTTTTAATTTGAAACAATGAAATAATATTTTCGAGGGTTATAGCAGAAAAACTTCTGAAATATTTTCCTTAGTTTTAACTTTTAATTGATAAATGTTCTAATAAAAATTTCAAAAAAAAAATCCATCTGAGCTGCGCATTTTCATTTTCTAAGATATATTACCAAATTTGGCAGCTGTAGGTCAAACGGTCTGGCCTACAGAGCACTAATATACTCAAAAACACATTCATCTTTATTATTAGTGGAGATGAAACAAACAAAACAATTTTTTTCTTTTGTTGAGAAAAACTAAAATTACGTAAATGAGAATTAAATAGAAAGTAATCTGTGGTTTTTGGACATTAAAATGGGATTTCCGTGTATTAAACTTATTGTAATGATAATGCTTGATTCAAAAATTAAACATTACCATATTTACTTTCATGCTATTTTTGTTTCATTTCCATTTTTTTAGAATTGTCTGCTTTTTTAAAAAAAATTTCTATGCATTTCTAATTTTTAATAGTTTGGATTATTTAGTCAATGGCATCTGATTCGCAAACTGACTCAATATGTTATACTTCTTTTCGTAAGCTTGGCCAGTATTGGCCCTTACGCCAGAAAAAATCAATCAGTCAATCAATATTTTGTAAGCGGCATTGAATAATTCCCTGTTAAAAATGAATTGTCCATGAATGTAATGTCTTTTTAGAAATTAAAAATAATAAAAATTAAATTATCCATTTATGCTAAATTTACTTTTTGCATCTGATTTGCCCATGAAATTTAGAATTATTGCATTTTAAAGCTGGCAGTACTCATAAAAGTTGAAATCTTTAAATATGACTTCTAAGTGGATATGTGTTTTCTCTAATTCCTTCTGTAATGCACATTTAGGTCTAATTAAAAAGCAATAAAATTAATTAAATTTTTTACGAGATCATACATTTGATGATTCCGTTTGAACCAATGTCTTCATATATATAAAATTCCTGTTAAGATTTTTGAAAAGCATTTTAGCAGGAATTTTTAAGAGAAAAAGACTCTCTTCAAAAATATCAAAAAAATTTCCCGCTAGTTTTTATAAAATTCTTTCATGTATTTCATTCTTGAGTATTTTAAGTGCCCATTAGTGCTAAGTGCTTTCTGCAAGCATAAGTGTAAAATGATTTTCATATCAGATTTCTTTTCTGGCTATTTTTATGCATTGAAAATTTGAAATGTTTGATACACATTTTTAATCCTATATGTGGCAAGACAATTGATCACCACAGTTGCGAAATTAGACTTATATATGCATTCCTATATTCGGGTTATTTTAAAGGTATTTTCTCAAAAGCATGTTCAATTATTTTTTCTCTTCATTTCTTATAATCTCCGAACGTTATGCGCCCTAAATTTTCAAGCATTATTCGAGTATTAAAAAAATTAGGAGGGAGAATTTTTCCGAAGCTAATTAAAAAGAAAATTAATCTCTTGCAGGCCAACTTATCATTTGATTCCAAATATTTTTTTTTATGTTTAGAAGAAAAAAAATGTAGAAATGAACCAAGGTTTAAAGTTAATCGTTTTTATTAAAGACTAATTAATCCTTGTTAATCAGTTTCATCCAGTTAAATTAATTAAAATGATTCATTTGTATCCAAATCATGTTGCCATCTAGAAATATGTTAATGCAGTGTAAGTGTGAATGATGATGATTGCTGATTATTAAAAGCACCTTCAACGATGATGCAAATGGCAGCAGTTTGGAAAGAGCTGTACAAGATTTATCGTTTTTTAATATGAGCTGTTGACCTACAGCTATTAAAATAAGCAGTCCGTGATGTTTAATTTATATGGAAGAGAAAGTCGAAAACTGTGACTGTGACGATTAATCCGAAGTATTCATTATACAAACATAAATGCTTCAGTATGGAACGCTTTTGAAGCGTTTGCTACAATAACAAGATTTTGACTCTGTCAATGGAATGACCGACTTATTTTTAGATGTATTAAATGAACATGCATTTATATTTTCAAAATTAAAATACTTCTAATATTTTAAACTGACTAACATTCCTAGGATTACTCATGATGTAAATTCTTACAAGTCTAACATTTTTAATGTGAAAAAGTAGTTTTATGTAAAATAAACATACAGAAAATTCTTATTATCTTAAAAACGTTTTTGAAAGAATTGAAATTTAAATATAAGTTTCTCAGTTACATCGAACAATTTTTAAAAATTGCATAGTCCTAAGTTTCTCCGTAGTTTTTTATTATTTTTAAAAGAATGATTAATATTATTTAATCAAAAAGGGTAAATGGCAACTTACAGGTAAATAAAAAATGGTTTAAAATATCTACATTATTTCATTTCATAGAAATGCCTATGTTAAAAATAAAATAGTATTTTTTTTTTGTACTTAAGGGAATATAGTTTTAAATTTATAAAAATTTAACTAGTTAATTAATTGTCGAGAAACTTTTCTTAAGCTTCTTAGTCTTTATAAGTTAAATTTAAAGAGAAAACATTTTCAACTATTTGAATTTTTATATACAGTATACCTCGCTTTTAACGAGCATCTCCCATAAAAGAGATTCGGTGACGAGCAAAACATAATATTAAAATTTAAAAAAATGACTTTCTTGGCAAGCAATGTTTCGCAGAACGAGTGACAAGGGGATCTTGGGATTCTTATTCAGGATTAGCCTATGTCTCGACTATCAATCTATTGAGGTCTTGTTCGAAGAATATTTTTATTTCTACATGGAAGAAACTTCGACCCAATAACATTGTCGAACACTACGAGGCATTTGACAAGTATCTTTAAAGCCTTAACCGACGAGATTTTGCCTAGCTATTATTATGCAACCAAAAGTGGATAATAATGACATCAATGAGTTGGTGGAAGAACATAGCCCAAACTCTCGAAGAACTTAAGGAACTGAATTCTGTGTTACAGTCAAAAGTTGCGGATGAAATTTGGTCTGGTAGGGTAGAGATAAGAGCTTCGGCAGAGCTTAAAGCATCCAATGAAATAAGGAAAATTCTGAAAGTATGGGAAATTACTGCATCGTACACTGATATGCATCACTAGTATCAGGCAATTGCTGATACCATTATCGGCGTCCTATAATTATTTATTTAACAGTAATACTATGGACCTCGGTGGCCTGGTGGTAAGTTTTCTTTTTGGTACTGGAAGGTTTCGTGTTCGAGACCCTATTCCATCGAAGAAGTGTCGTGTAAGCGGTCTGGTGCACGCTATATTCGTTGGGGTCAAACCTCCTCCCGCTGGTGTGGTGTGGAAGCTTGGAGAGGCGGGTGCTTCGTCATCTGACAGCGGCTCAGAATTACGAGGTCCGTCCCAAAAAGCTCTAATGTTGCTTTGAAATGGGACGTCAGTATAACTAAACTAAATTAAAATTTAACAGTAATATTGTATCTAATTTTCTCCAAATTTTGAAGCCTGGGAACCAAAGTCAAATACCTTACGTTATGAAACTTTCTTGGTAAAAAAAAGCACGCATTAAAAATAATAAATTAAATTATTATAAATTTGTTTGAGTATATTTTTCAAAATGAAAATCATTGTCCAATTTTACACGGATTGCTAAAGAAAAAAACTCTTTCGCTTACGAGTGTTGCGAATTATGAGTGAAATTTGGGAAAGAATTATACTTCTTAAGCGAGGTTTCACTGTATTGTTTAACTTGTAAACATAGTCTTTTTATCTCATAGATTCGGTTACTGTATTTCTAAAGCAAAATATTTATAAAAGAAATTGCAAGTAATCATGATCTTTGCGATTCGAGTAGAAAGTTAATTTTCCTTGAAAAAGAAATGATGAAACGCACGTAAATGTGAATGGTGAACATTTACATTATATACTTCTGAATTCAGCGTTGTCATCTTTGATGTTATGACAGAGCAGTTTTTAAAAAGTCAACATAATTGCTATTTCGACAACTGGAAGAAAGGAAAAGTTCTTGATGTGTGGTGAATTTATTTTGTACACTTATTTTTAAATTTAACTTTTCTTCATTACTGTGTATTCTATATGAATGTAGTTTGGTCTATCCTGATAAAAATGCTTGCTATAAAGTATTTTCTTTCCTGAATTTAGGAAAATAGCTTCCATCGAGCGCCGATATATATATAAAAAAAAATTGCAAAATTTGGCTCATAAAATGAAAGCGATTCAGAAATGCAGAAAACCTTACATGATGTGAAAAAGTAGAATTAATGAAAGAAAGTTTGAAAGAAGGGAAAAAATATAATGTAAGAACGAGGCTTAAAGTTTTAATAAAAAAAAAAATTATCAATTTACTGCAATTTTTTTTTCTGAATAAGTCTTTATTATTGCAGCAGTTTATTTTGCTTGTTCAATATGAATTTTAATTTTGGAGAAAAAAATGCTGCAAAACATTATTGAACGCTCTTACCTAACGAAGAAGTAAATTTCAAAGTAAATGAAGGAACTGAATGAAGTATGTAATGCATAATTTTATTAGTACATATATTAATCATGTGAACCATTGAAATAAAGTAAACGTTTCATATATTTGGCTGTATTTTATTAATGTTGTAGTCCCAGAAATATTTTTCCTTTACTGTGCCAACGGTAAAGAAGCAAATGTGGGAACAGCAAAGCTAAATGTGGGAAAACAAGCAAATATATTAATATGTTTTTCTTACACGATATTCGTTAAAATTCTTCAAATGGCGGAAGGTATTAGCATCAACCTTATCATTCTCTCTGTTCTGGCAGCAGTCTTGAAATCTGTCATATTAAAATAGAGCTTAAAAGAAGCGTGCCAACTGCAATATGGATAAACCTTTTACACCTCTTATTTAGATATGGCGTCTAGAAAAATCAGTCGTTCCTTCCAGTACAAGCTTACTTAAT
>JAPMOR010030480.1:0-13850 GCA_026543865.1 Argiope aurantia | reverse complement strand
AAATAAGCACAATTTTTTCAATAAATATTCCGAGTAAATACTTTAGTTAAATTTAAATTTAAGTTTATAAAGAATCAGTTTTTAAATATATTTAAACACTTAATATTAAAGCAATCGAATGCAACAAATATGTAAAACTAAGTGAAATCTAACCATATTAAGCAATTGGAAAATTTTATTCCATGGATGTAATTTAAAAACTATAGTCTTTGTATGTTAGATTCTGTTTAACCATGAAAAACTCTAGCCTCAAATATGAATTAATATTTACTTATATGTAACTTTTTAAAAAATGAGATAAAATGGTAGGCGTTTCATTGTTTATAATCATTGTTTTATTTTTCTTTTTAAGTTAAAAAATGTATAATACATAACCACTGCAATTAGTGTAAAGTAGGTATATCATCGTAAATATATTAAATTTTACATGTTTTATTAAAATGCTTACTAACCATGATATTTTTTTTATTTTTTCATTTTTGTATGCACAGAAGATTAAGTCACAATAACTAATTTATAGAATCGTGTCTTGGATTTAGATACAAGAGGAATATTCGATGATATAAATAAAATTAGACGAAGTTTCTCTATTACTTATTTTTAAAGAATTTTATAGTTTTTATTGAAACTGTAAATCAATTGTTCGTTTTAATCGACTCTATAGTTTTTTTGGCATGAGCAAGGTAATTTGCACCTAAATGTTGGATCTGCTGACATCTTTCTAATGTCAATAAATATTGATTATGCTTTATTCAATGTGTACATCTCTGACACCATTGATTACGAACATTTAATTTTACTGTGCAATGCTGGATTGAAGATGCTCTTAAAATCCCGAGTATGTGCAACGCCTTCTATTGTATCTGGCAAGCGTTTCTGACACAACATTACTGCGCGATCTTGAGCCCAGATAATTTATTTCCCATTCTAGAAGTATTTAACACTGGTGCTGCATTTTACTTCTAATATTCAATGAGATGAAAAGAAAGTTTGCATATATCATTATTTGTCGATACGAATGAAACACGATCTTCCAGATAATTTTTATATTTTGTATGAAATCTTGCAATATGATTATATGAATGGGCTGCCAAACTGAAATTGTATTTTAAATATATGACTGTTTATTAAATTTTATTTCTATCAATCAAACACTCCTTTCAGTTGAACCGTATATTATTCATAAATCTCGAATTGTTATTCAACACGCATATGCATTAGGATGTCGCAATATCTCTAGTGGGATATTATAATGATTGCATAAATGTAACATACTAAAAGCATTTTCAGACATGTAAACCCGGTACATGTAAACCTGATGATATGCATTATTTATGAATCTGACGTCTTTCATAACTTTGGGATGCAAAAATATTTTCAGATGGAAAGATTTTGATTGCAGAAAGTTGAATGACGCTTCAAATATATAGAAGGAGAATAGAAGAACATTTTTATATGCATCCCTTTTTTTAAAGACTGATTCCACATATTAGTTAACAAATAAATAAAGGAATCTCGTTTGACATAGCAGGACCAAAATAAAAACATAGATATCATATGTAAAGATTAAAATGCTCAAGCATTATTTCTGCAGTATAAAGGATTTTTTAAAACATTTTCTTTATTACTCTTAAAATTTGTTTTGTAAATTATGGTGATAATTGTTGAATTTTACTTTTTTTACTTCCTTATTTCTGAAATATATAAAGAGAAAATTTTGTAACCGTCAAACCAAGTAAATTGTAACCAAATTTTACTTTTTTTTACTTTCTTATTTATGAAATATATATAAAGAAAATTTTGTAACCGTCAACAATATTCGGAATCGACATTCTGAAGCAATTTCCTCCCAGACCAAAAAAAAATATTTTTGAAATTATATCCATCCGTATGTCTGTATTCTAACTCGATAACTCAAATATACTTTGAATTAAATGGATGAAATTTAGCATGTGATCGTTGAAGCAAACTTAATAAGTTGATTTTTCATTAAATTTTGAATGAAATTCATTCACAGGAAATCTGTATATCTAATTGTACGAATAAAAGTAAACACTATAACTACAAAATGGAAAGAACAACATGGATAAAATTTGCTACACATATTAATACTTAAAGTGTACAGGGATAAAAAAAAATTTGAAATATGTAATTGAGAACTTTGACCATCGAAGCTTCTAGATTTTCGCATGTATGTAAATACATTAACTAAGTACATTATACATTAACTTAAATTATACATTAAATTAAATTATACATAAACTTAAATAATACATTAACTTAAATTAACATAAATAATACATAATAATACTTAAATAATACATAAACTTAAATGAAATTTCTTACAAAGTTTTGCTTTAAAGAACAGGTCCATATATTTTACCAAATCTGTGAAAGAATCGAACATTTTTACTGTGCACTCTCACATGCTTTAATATAAGGTGACTCAATAACTCAAATATTTAAATAAAATGAATTTTATATGTAATTTTGTTGTCAAAATTTTATTCTGTATCACATTTGGTTTCAATCGATTGAAAATAAAAGATGTGCTTAATATTACGAAGCGTTGAACGAAGCGTTTATTTTACGAAGCGTTGAACATTCACGTTTTGTAATCTCAAAATCGAAATCTAAGTACTTATAGTCTTGTCAAAGTTCTACAAAGAAGTGGGAGGTTACATATCTATTAAAATATGCGAGAATGTTTCAGGGAAACTACTCGCTCTATCAGTATTCTATTAGAATGGATTTACGTCATTGATCTCTCTTAAATTAATTCAAGTGCATATTGCTTATTAGAATTTGTAGAATTGTTTTTACATTACTTGCAATGACTTGACCCTATCAATCTGTTCCGTATATTGTAAAGTTTACTGTCGCATTATGCGGGGCAAGATAAAGAATTCAAGACATAAGTTCAAAATTCAGTGAGAAACAATTGGCAGAATTCATAGAAACAAGTTTCTTAGAGATTTGCATTCTTACGAATCAGTAATATTGCTACCTAGAGCAACTGCTTTCACAGCTAGAAAAGTGATTTACAAATACTTTAACAGATTCTGAGTGGATAGAAGGACTATAAATCCGGCCTTGGTGACGAATTCGGCCCCTTTAGAAAAATGGAAGTTGCATAATATACAAGGAATCGGATAATATGTATTAGAAGTTGCTATTCGGAATTTAGTAATATGCTTTCAATTATTTATGAGTGTAGGTTCGTAGATGATTGGGAGATCTCTCTGTGAAGTGTTGATCGCAGAGCGAGCTGTCTAGTTGTCCTCTGATCATTTATTGCTATTTTTTATTAGTTCGTGCAGCGAATCTTTACAAGTAACTGTCTATGGTTTATAAATTCTGTACGTCACAGTTTTTGTAGAATATAGTGTTGTTTCATATTATGCAGACTGTCAATCTTCTTTCGTCACACACCTAACTGGAGACTTTTGTAGCAATATTTAAAGTCAGAAATATGGAGAATGTCCTATTAAGCCACAAATTTAGAAGAAAAGTATGTAAATAATATGGATTTAACAATTCATTTTTCAATGCAATATACATTTATGTTTATATTGCAGAATCTACAGATAAAGTTTTGTTAGCATTTATGATATTTTATTTTTAAAAAAATGAGATGATGATTGACATTTAATAAAAGTGAGAATATATGAGCTACTAAATAATATCAAAAGTCATAATCATATGCTACATCTTCCTTTCTTTAGTAATATTCTAAATAATTTTTAAAAAAGACAGTTTAGTTGCAACTGAAGAGGCAGAAAAATTATTTTTCAAATGAAAAATGTGTCAATAGGATAGCAATTTATATTTTTCAATTTATTGCTTAAAAATGTAAAAGAAGAAATTGGCACACTGTTCGGTAATATGCTTTTTTCACTTGATTGAAACTGTTATCCGAAAGTTAAATTTTCTATATAAAATGGTATATTGAAGACAAATTTTTTATCGGTAGATTCAAATATAAATAAATTTTTAATATCTACTCGAAAGAAAAATATGAGTTATCTCAGAAAGAAAATGTGATACTACTTATGCTCGGGTTTTACTAAAAGTCTTGTTCCATAATAAGTAATCTGATACACTATGGATTGAGGTCGATTCACTTTTTTATTGCAGTAAGTAAGCAATAAATTCAGCGCAGAAAATTGCGAAGGTTAAAAATTTTGGCACAGTTCTCTATAGTCTTCAATGATGAATACAAAATTCTTGTAACAAATAATTAGTTTCAGAATGCATAATTTTTCCAAGTTTTAACTCATAACTGATTAACTCATTTTGTATTAGCTCAACTTATTTAATATATCTGAAAAGAAAATTTGTACTTTTTAATTTGTAAAAATATCACATAATACAATAGAAATGCATTTAAGAATGAAACAAATTATCTGCGCCATCATATTTAAATACTTGGACAGAGACGTTTTTATTCCATTTTTCTGCTTACTTGGCGTAAACACGATTTCAACAAAACACAAAAAAAGACATATTTCGGATTTCATTTCAACTTTAAGGTTTATTTCCAACTTAAAACTATAAATATCTTCATGGAAATCTTAGAAAGTCGAATGTTTATTTCCATGAAAGAGACAACACGAAAAAAGATATATGCAAATATCACAGAAACATCTGCTCCCTCGAGATACTCGAATTTCATTCCTGGGATCTTCGAGCTTCGACGCTATGCAGAGGAGATATCAGTAAGTGCAGATCCTTTAGTTTCGATGCGGAAAACTTACACCAACATTTCATTTTTACTTGTAAGCAAAAGAGAATGTTTTAAGTTTTGTGTTTGACTTTCTGAAAAAACAAGACGAGAAAAATCATTTGCATATTTTTAAGAGTATTGGGTTTTCCTACTTTGAGTTATTTTATTCGAAAAAAATATTTAATCTCTGATTAGAATATATTTAAAAAAATAATTTCAAAATCATTGATAATAAAATTTCTGGTAATTTATGATGAAATGATTTCTTATGTTATACTGAGATACATTATCGCTGAAATGATGTTTGAACTTCATAAAAGGATTCTCAACAGCACGTTCTTAATAAAATTCTTAACAAAGCTTTAAAATCCCGGTTCTGAAATTTTATGAATAATATATTCATGTTTCAGAGACTTCGAAATATTATATTCATATCCCTCTAATTTCTAGGACATTTAAATTTAAAGAACTTTTAAAACAACGGCATTTTTTAATCAATTCAGAAAATTCACCTTTTGTGTAGTAGATATTTATATTTGTGATTTTCCACATCAGGAACCGTACCTTTAAAGTTTAAGCATTTACATTTAACCTTAAAAGCTTGCATAATAAATGATAGAGGATACTTATTTGACGTAAAAACTGTTTAGGAAGATATATATGGATAAAGAAAAAAATGCAAAAACATTCCGAGCTTTTTCACATGAGCTAAGTGACTTTAATTTCACCAATATAGATGTGATGAAAGATAAAAGAGTGTATAATTATATTTTATTTATAAATACATGCATTTAAACAGTAATCGACGTTCACATGAGCTGAGGGGCTTTAATTTCACCAATATATGTGAGATGAAAGGTGGAAGAGTGTATACTTATATTTAGCAATACAGGAATTCAAACAGTTATCAACATAAATAAAAAACATAAATTCAAGCATAATCTGCAAGATTGAATAGTCATTCTCTATTAATAATAAATGCGAAAGTATGTTTTCATGTCTTTTCATTTCTACATGTTTTTTTGGGGGGGGGGCACAAGGGCTTATTTTGGGCATGCTGCGCTAGACTACGTAAAATTCTTTCAAGTTAAAATTTCGAAATTCCTTCTATATGTGTGTGTATAAGCGCCTTAAAGGATAGACAATCTGACCTAGAGATACCATATGTGTGTATATATAAGAATATATTTGCTGTATAATGTTTTTACACAATATTTAACGATATTTTAAACTTATTTTGCACAATATTTTTCATTGCTGAAGTGAAATTGAAATTATTTCCATTTTTATTACTTCATTCCATTTTTTTACCCACTGTTGATAATCAAATCCGGAGATTCGGCGCATTTTTCAATATTGAGTTTTCAGAATAAGGTATACATTTAATACAAAGTTTCAATATTTTTTCTTTCTTTCTTTTTACATTTAAAGTTCAGCCTCAGATTCAAACATTGTTGGAAATTTTCTTAAGTGCATACATTTTTAAATGTTACTACTCTTTGCAATATTATAATTGGATGTATAAAGATCTATATAAAATTTATGAAAATGCATAACACTGCAAAACACGATGAACGGAATGGAGTAGGACTTCTAATAAAGTATGGATTATTTATCTCTCAAAATTTGATATTTAAAAATATTTTGTTGAAAACACCAATATTTGATTAAAATCTCTCGCAATCATTAATCCCGGCGACATATATGATAGCTAAATGTGGCTAGAAAATAACATACAGAATTAAGAATTAAAATGAAACAGTGTTGATTGCTCAAAAAAAATTAAATAAAAGAAAGTAAGAGCTAAAAAAGTTGCATTTAATGGGACAAAAATGCAGTCATCGCTGAAAATTCGCTCATCTGACTACGTGACGCCGATCAACGGTATAAAATAGCCGAAAAGCAATCATCTCAGGTTCCTCAAAAGGACAATCTCTATTTTTCAGTCACTATAATGAAATATTTGCCCACACTTTTCCTTCATTCATAGAAAATCCAATTAGCATTCATATGACAATCTTAGGGCAAAAGTCTTTCAAAGATCCTTGATGAAGGATTTAAAAGACGAGTTTTGCACCGAAGTGTCCTTTAGAAAGGTCATAGCCAGTGTAGTCAATAAGGCAGCTACTTAGGTGCCCCACAACTTAGTAGGGGCTCGAGTTATTTTTAAGAGTAATTTGATTACAGTACAATATTTAATTACAGTAATTTTAAAAGTAATTAAATTTTATACATTCGATGGATTTACAAAAAAAAAAAAAACGCACTAGGATTCGTTCAGATTAAATTTAGAATTTTTTTAAAATATTTTTTAATATAATTCATAAAATTATTTAATGCTTATTCTATATTTTTTATTCGCTGCATAATGAAACCAACTCTGTTGAAAATAATATAGAATATAATCTTTTACTATTTCAGTTTTTCAAAATGCACTATTTAAAGCTATTTATATGGAGATTAAACTAAAATCAAAGAAAGAAGTCTAGTTTTGGAAGTTGAAAAAGGGCCTTCGAGATATACAGTGTCTAATAGCCCCCTAATGAGCTCAATCTGGCCCTATCACAATCAAAGAAACCGACAAAGAGGCCTAAAAAGAAGCCCTGTCACAAGAATACTGTTCAAAAATACTGAGCGACTTTTAATTCTTGGAACGAACTTTTATTGCCCTATTCATGTAACTGGGATGTTAAATATCTGTCTATGTTGTTGTTATTCATGTAACGGATGTTTAGACTAATGTAATTGTGATGTTGTGAATCATGTAACTGTGATGTAGTGACTCATGTAATTATGTTGTTATGTGTAATGGTACGATTCATGTAACTATGTTATGAACTTTGAATAGTGTCATGTATCCGTAATGTTGTGATTCGTGCAACTGTGATGTTGTTATTCATACATCTGTGATGTAGCTAATTTTTTAACCATTGAGATATTCTTAAATAACCAGTTAAAAAATACTTAAAATGAAACACAGAATTACAAATTTTGTTGGTATAATCAATACATGTAGGGCTGAAAAAATTATAAAATCTAAATTTTTATACAGTCAGATTATTAGAAATTTAATATCATAACATTTATAATTAAGTATATTCCATTGCTTTCTAACTAAAGTTGATTACCAATTATAAAAATATATGGGGATAGTTAACGAAATTATTTCAGGAAATAATTATAAGGTTTGTAAAAATTCAAAATGCTTAGACGAAATTTTTAGTAGCATTGGAAAATTTATATTGGTTTAAGTATTCAACAAAAAAGCGTAAAACAGAAATTCAGATTGTGCGCAAATATAAAATAAATAAATAAATAATATAAATCATAGCACAGTTTGTGAGGTAAGCAACATGATGAGAAGAATTAAATAATGTCATCACAAAATAAAATATAATTATAACGAAAAAGTATATAATTTGCGATGAAATTTACTTTATATAATATTTTGTCAAATGATTTCTTTCAACTAAAATACCGAAATGCACTCGCAGGAAAAAAAATATTATATGACTAGAAAGAAAGACGGCAAGTCCAAATGTATGTGAATAGAATAAGGTATATCCTCAACACCCAAAATGGAAAATAGCCTATTTCTGCAGTCGTTCAAGTATAAACACGAATATCTTGATGTCGAAATAAACTCTCCGCCTTATACTTGACTTCAATCAACTTTTCAAAAGAGCTCATGCTTGGGTCATGATGTATAAAAAAAATTCAGACAAAACAACAATAGATGCAAGTTTCATATTTACATACATTTTTCTTTCTCTTTTGAAATAAATATATGTACAGAACTAGGATAAATTTTAAAGCAGGAATATATTTTTTTATTTATCATTTTGGGCGGTTTTTTCTCCATTAAGAAACTGCCTCTATTGCATTAAAAAGGCATCAAAATCTATTTGAATTCCGATGATTTCATTGGCATTTTAAGGATAGTTGTGATAAAATAATTATTAAAAATCCCCCCCCCCCTGCATGTCTCGAATGTCTGTGACTTTTATAAGGATTTTTTTAAAGACATAAGTGTTTTAGTGATCAATTAAACGTTTTACCATTTTAATGAACTCAAAAAGCATTTATCTCTAATTTTTAAATTTAACATGTTTCTGAATAATTCATTGCTTCATAATCCGGTAATAAAAAGGATATAAAGGATAAAAATGTACTTTTTATCATTTTGTCTGCCTCTCATAAAACATTCTTCAAAACAATCAATAGCAGGAACATAACATTTGCACATAAACAATAAAATATCTATTTCATTATTAAAAATGTGCTAGATTCAACTTTTAAAATAAATTATTTATATTAAATAATAAAAATTATTCGAAGCTTCGGAGTTTTTTTCTCAGCGTTTCATAAATAATCCTTGAAATAATTATTTAAAGTGACTTATATATCATTTTAATACGAAAGCAATCATTTTTAATGACGTCAAATTAAATAAAATAAATTCTTTTCTAAATTTTAATACATTTTATTAAAATTAATTCTTAACACAATTTGCAAAATTGCTCATTTTATCTTATTAAAATCAAAACAAAATTAAGATTTCTTATAATTTTTTTCATAGATCAATCATGTTTTTATCACAGTTAAAGTTATGTTTACCTTATTGTTTTCTTTGGACATTACTTAACTTTCTCTTTATTTTTGCAGTAAGCATATATATATTCATATGTGCTCATTCTAATCATGTTTTGATGTTAATTTAATTATTATCCGACATCGTGTTTAATTTTCTTTGTTTATTTTTAAAATTTTTAAATTTTTAGGTATCTTACGTAGCTTGCAATTGAATCTCCTATTTACAAAATGGTGCAGACCTAGATTTTCAATGAACAGAAAATTAAAAAAAAATAGATTAGCAGGAAATTGAAAATCATAATTCAAACCATTAAAGTCGTTGTTAAGAAGGTTTCCACGAAAATTTTAATATACGTCTATATTCTCTTTCTAATTTATATTACTGAATATTGTATCTGTGAGTTATACCTGAAAAGCTATTTAGGTATATTTCTAATGAACTACTATGTCAGGCATACTAACATGCTTAAGATTTTAATCATTTAGACGATCTATGAGATATATCCCAAAATATATTTCAAATTTACATTTATTTTTAGAATCGGTAAAACTGAAATCTTTCATTGTATGTTTTTGGTAGGATTTCTTACAAGCTTATGGAAAATATTTGATATATTTATTAACAAAAGACCCTTTCATTCCAAAATTTCTTTTTTTCCGAAAACTAATAGTAGAAGAAATATGTTAATTATTTGCTATCCTTCAAATGAAAGACTCAAACAACTATTCGCTTGTATTCAGTAGTGTAGAATAATTTTCAAAGACCAGAAAACTGTGGATTAGGTCGCTTGGGGCCGTTATGAAGTTGTCAAAAAAAGAGAAACATTTCTAGACTGAAGAAACTCGGTAAAATATTTACAGATTTTTGATTAAAAGAATGTATAGATTTTTCTTGGTTTATTGAAAGTAGTAGCTTTCCATTAATAAAGGTTTAGTATTAAAGATTATACCTGAATCATACGGATATTTGTTTGACTTTGTTTGTGTTACATAAAAATAAATCATTTTCATTTTCAATAAATCATTTCATTCATTATCAATTCATCATTTGAACATAGACTTTTTTATTAGTAATTTACAAACATCGAGATCATGCAATCCTGTTTTTATATTTATATTTATTATCGGTCTGGAAACAGATATTCTTTAAGATATGTTTGGTATTCAGCTATTGTTATACATTCTGATTATTATTCTCTTCCTGATTATTATTTTCTTTTAATCTTAAGAAAAAAAAAAGAATTATTGATTCATACATTTGGTAATTTAAATATTGTTTAATCCTTAAGAATTACATTTTTCTTTCGCTTGCGAATGGTAAATGATAAATAATGTTTATAAATTGTGAAGTGAAATTGAGTCATAATAGCCAGATAGGAAGTTCTCGGTTTTAATTTTTGTTGTATTCCGTCATAAGAAATCGAATCTAAGCGAAACATTGTCTCAAAAACTGAGAAAAATGATCGCATAAGGAGGGAATCAAATTTATTCTAGCCAAATAAAGTGTGGAGAGGCAGGGTAAGGAGTTAATTTAACTGTTATTTTTAACATTTCATTGCAATTTAAAATGATGTTGTCCGTTACAAAACAATCCTTGTGTTACTTCTAAATGTGATGGAACTACAAATAATTTAAATTGAAATGACGAATTACCTACATTGTTTAAAATACAGTTAGCTTGAAATGGATTTAAAAATCTGAATACTTTTTACTAATAGGTTTAAGATAAATATCATCTTTTTTCTCATTGGTATCATGTGAGGATTTGAAAACAGTTTTATTGTTCTATCAAATTTTGTTATGAAAATTTAATGTGGTTGAAATAAATAGTATCTTCATAGTAATAACTATCTTCCTTTACTTCTTTTTTTGTAGTTGAATAATATTTTTCAAGTAAAGCAAAGTGTGTAAATGCATATGCTATATAAATTATGTTATATAAATATTCTTTATATAAATACTATAGCTATCTTCCTTTACTTCTTTTTCGTAGTTGAATAATATTTTAAAAGTAAAACAAAGTGTGTAAATGCATATGCCATATAAATTATATTATGTTATATAAATACATTCCAATGTGTTATTACATAATGATAAAGATTTATATAGTTGTAGTTATACTTTATGGTGTTCATAACTTATTATTAATATATTAAACTTGTGGTGGTATGTAGATTATTATGATCTGTGCAGGAAGCAACAGGACGAATGTTGTAGGAAACATTTCTTTAATAATCACATTCACACACTAAACAATTACAAACACAAAGACAAGACATTCGCGCGCGCGCGCTTCACAGTTCAGCATCCCATCTCCTTCTCATTACAATCGCAATGCATTATGGGATGACATATGGGATGGCCTAAACAGGCATCGCCATCTAGTATCCAAAAGAGAAGATAAGTGTAATGCAACTGCTACAAACTTTATTTTCTTTAAATGGATGACAGCAAACGATATTTAAGCATAACGTTTTTAATTGTGAGTGTGTGTGTGTACGCCATAGGAACACAAATTATATGCAATGTTTCGGTCACTCTTTTGAAGGTCACTCTATTATCAATTAATAGCCAGAACTTAAAGAAAAGCATTCTCAATACATTTGAACAAAATACTATATACTTATAGGAATGTACATAGAAAGAAATTGAATACCAATTGGACATGTACAGGTCAATAGGAGTATCTACCTTGTACTATATGTCTGAGAAACAAAATCACTTAGTAACTTTAATTTTTTTAAACTCTAAAAAGAGGAAATGAAGTCTTAAAATTTAATAGAATTCTTTCACATTAAAATATTTGAAATATCTTAGAATAATAAGCCTTCGAATTTTCGAATAATGTGGAGATAGGAAAAGATGAAAACAAAAGAGATGGATAGCTTTCATGTGCAAATATATGCAATAGAATATTTATTCTTTGATCCAACATATTTATTATTCGATCTGAAGTGTTTTGAAAGAATTTATTCACACAGAACCCTTTTAAAAGGATTATAAGGAATTCAAGATCTCTAAAAGCTCGTCCTTATTTTTTCTGAAAAGATATTCAAAATATATTGAGCAAATCTTATTTCACGCATGTTGTGGAAATTTTGCCATGATGAAATAAGCTTCGTTTTAAAAGCATCGCCTTATACTAACCAAATTATACAGAATATCCTTCCCAGTTCTTAAAATTTAATGGAGTGAGTTGAGTAAATTAGAAATGCTTACTTCCGCAAAATATTAAATGATTTGAGCTCTTGGTGAAAAACTTAAATGTCATATGACTTGTTTTAAAATTTTTCTCACGAGAATCATTCAGAATATTATATTTATATACATTTATAAAAAAAGTTTTTATTTAGTGTGTATATATATATTATGTCCAAATACATTTATTGTACTGGCATTGACAAAATTTGGCACATATGTAATTGTAATGATAACTTCATGCACTCGAAGGTGAAGTTTTAAATTATTAAAAAATCCTTTTTAACATTTGTTTGTGTGCGTGTTTAAAGATATTTGGAAGGTGTTTTCTTCCGTAGTAGGATTTCTGAACCTTGTTGAAAACAAATTTTTGTACCGTGAAAAATAGCAATTAACTGTCATTCTAAAAATATTTGTTTTGTCCTTTGGCAGAATTTGATGAATTTTTCTTTAATTGCAAAATTTACGAAGTTAAACTATTTCGAAAAATTTAAGAATAAAAAAACACTTCTATTAATTATAAATACAGGGTGTCACACTGTATGCAGCATCTAATATTTGAATATATTCGGATAGTCAAGATGAATATTTTGATACAAGTCACACGTCACGTCAAGATGAGTATTTTGATACAAGTCACACGTCACGTCAAGATGAGTATTTTGATATATGACATACGGGGTCCCCGAATGCAACTGCTATCTAATGCATCGTAGTCTAATTACTCGAGAAACGTTAATTACGAATACGACAATTTGTATTCCAAATTACGATGCATACGACGATTGCATGACATGGAAGTTTTCCTAGGTGACAATAAAAATTTGTGGCAACCAATGAGGCAATTAAAACCGAGGTCAAGCATATTGGAACAGATGTTTTACAGAAAGCATGTGCAAACTATTCCAGACTACACCATGTCATTTGTTCAAAAGGCAGACAATTTGAAAATCTGTTGCATTGAAAGCTCTCAATAAACATTTATTTTCACTTGTTTGGTTTTCTTTTTCTCTCATTTCTTAAAGTTTTCATGACACAAGTTTCACACCTTATAGACTATGACGCTATATTTGGGGACGCCACATGTTATACAGCAAAATATTCCTCTTGACGCATTCTATCCGAATCTGTAAATATTAGACGCTGCATACCTTGTGGGACACCCTGTACTCAAAGAAAAACATTCTTATGCTTATACAAGAAATTAGCACTATGAGTAACAATACTTGAATTTATTATATGTAATATTATACAAATTATTATATAAATACAATATTGTACAAATTATTATATAAATACAATATTGTACAAATGATTATATAAATACAATATT
>JAPMOR010030470.1:0-17080 GCA_026543865.1 Argiope aurantia | reverse complement strand
TATATTTGAATTTGGCTGACAGATCAATTTCTTTTCAGCCCCCTTATTTCTCATCATTCACAGATTTTTCAGAAACTTAATAATAATCAGAATGTAAGTGTTACAATTAAATATACTTGAATTTAACTGATAGATCAACCTCTTATCAGCTGTCTTATCTCTCATAATTCACAGATTGTAAACTTTACTAGCACCTGGTTTTCAAGTGATTAGGCACCGAATAGAAATCAGGATTGATATTTTTCAATATATTTAAACATTAACATTAGAATTCTTTAAACTCTACATTAAATTGTGAAAAACTTTAATTTATATTTAATAACAAAAATCAGAAAATCCAGTTAAATATGCAAGCTAGCTACGTCCCCGGATCTGAAAAGATACAAAATTTAAAATGACATGGCGGCATATCGGATATTTATTTTCTAAGTAGTAGATGACGGTGTCGCATTAGAAATCAATTCAATTTAAATGCCTGACTTAAAAATTCAAGTACAAATAATGTCAGCAAATCTTGAAAGTATTACAAGATTATGTAAAACAAAAACTAGAAGATGCAGAAAGAAAATGTCTTTATCAGCTTATAACTGAACTACTAAAGATGATAAATCTAGTTGTAAGACCCTTCGTTTGCATGAAGTATATCCAACGATACTTACTTTCAAACTCATTTGCAAGCATCTGATTTTCAATGGATTGTTAACAACTGTAATGCATTGTTCCAGATCTTGGAAATTGAAAGAAGGCCTCTCATACATACTAAATCTTAAGTGAAAACTGTGGGAATAATCTCAATAAACTTTCTCGTATATTTTTGAATAAATGTGCTTATGTATTTTTAACCACATGCCATTTGTTGAACAATAGTTAGCGTGAGATATTCAAGCAGTTAATCGCAGATATGTCGTTAAAACATCATAGAAAATTATTTTTTAAGTCCATTTTGGACGCCCTTTTTTTTATCTAATTAAAAACAAAATTTGACACAGAATACAATTGTAATCACAAAATGACGTATCAAATTTTATATATTTAAGCCACTGCCTTTTTGCGTTATTGCATTTGCGTGTTTGTGAAAATACAGACCGGCAGACGGTCAACTCCTCGAAGGATTTAATTCCAAATTATATAAACTTAAAATCTTGAAACGATTTGCCAAATTTTATTTATCTAGCTATTTCTAGTTTTCCAGTTAACTTATATTCAAATAACCAGACAAATAAACTTTTTTTGAATACATTTCTTTCAAAATTTGATATCTATACATTTAGTTATTTGCAAATTTGGTCTTTAGCTAAAACCAGTTTTGAGTTAACATGTTCACAGACAGACATAATTTCAAAAACATGTTTTCCGGACTCAGAAAAGTCTCAAATGTTCTGGACTTTTCTTACTGTCTCCAGAAGAGTATTCTGGAACTTTCTCTGCTTATATAAAAGCAGAAGATTTGTCAGTTACTGTATTCCCAGTTCTGAGTTCAGTTAATAAATTGGTTTAGCTCTACCTCTTGTGTGTGTCATTAAGTTCTATACTAAAGTATCTACGTGACATTCTTTGGTGGAGGCGCCGGGTACGATTCCAGTCAGCGTGGAAACGCAATTACGAAGCAGCGATCGCCTTAAAGGCCTTGAACCAGAATTTGGACTTTATAATCCACCATCCAGAGAGACAAGGGAAATGCCTGTGGAACCAGAGACAAAACCTATCATCATAACAACAACCTATCATCCGCAAACAAATGGCCTTACAGAACGATTCAACAAAACGCTAGCAGATATGCTTTCTATGTATGTTGATGTCGAACAGAAGAACTGGGACCAGATATTGCCGTTCATCACATTCGCCTACAACACTGCCAAGCAGGACACGACAGGTTTTACGCCCTTCTACCTCCTACATGGGCGAGAAGCTGAAACGCCGTTGGATACGATGTTTCCTCTCTGCCCTAATGAGTTCAGCCAAGAAGACGATTACGTTAGTCATCTGATCAATAAGACAGAAGAATCGAGGCAATTAGCTCGTGCACGAACTCTCGAGGCTCAGCAGAAAGATCGCCGGCATTATGACTCCAAACATCGGATGGTGGCATACGAACCAAGGGATTTGGTGTAGATTTTTATTCCAGTTCGTAAAAAGGGACTTTCTGAGAAGCTACTCAAGAGGTACTTCGGCCCTTATCAAGTCTTGAGGCGGTTGTCCGACGTCACTTATGAAGTAACCGATTTCGATCCTAATTCTAGAAGGCGGAAACCGAAAGAAGTTGTCCACGTTTTACGCATGAAACCATACCATGACCCAGAAGAACAAGACGACCAACATTCTTATAAAATAATGGAGGTTCCGGAAAGAGACATTTCTCAAGAGACTACTCACCGTGAAGACACGACAACTTATACTGGCCCTGTGACTCAATCGAGAGCTAGAACCACACAATGAAATGTCATAACATCGAGACGCTGTTCTTCTAAGGAGGGAGCAATGCCGCATTGAGGAAAGACTGTCGAATCTCCATGGCCGAATGGTCATGGCACTGGTCTTGTGATCAAGAGACCTGGGTTCGAATCCCGCTAGAGACACTGAGATTAATCGTATATGTAAATACTTAATTCCTTGATTTTATGTTTTCCTTTATTTCATGTTCCAGAAGATACTGGACATTTCTTTATTTTACCAGACAAGTGTTCTGGACTTTTCTTACTGTCTCCAGAAGAGTATTCTGGAACTTTCTCTGCTTATATAAAAGCAGAAGATTTGTCAGTTACTGTATTCCCAGTTCTGAGTTCAGTTAATAAATTGGTTTAGCTCTACCTCTTGTGTGTGTCATTAAGTTCTATACTAAAGTATCTACGTGACAATATGTATATTCGTCAAAATTTCCAATTTAAAATTTTTTAAAAATTACTATACTCTCTCATTGTATCCATCGTATAGGATAAAATTTTAAAAATTGTAAAAAAGCTACATTTGGTGTTTGAATGGCATGAATATTGATTGCAAACTTTTTCTGAAATCCTCAACAGACCATATTTAGTATCCTCAGCAATATAAGTTTTAAGAACAAAGTGGCATTGAGAAAATATCACTACTCCAAATTATTTCTTTAAATAATTTTGTAATGTATCTCAGATTACTCACATTTTTATAAGGCATCCGCTTTTTAGCACAGAATGCCTAATAATATCATTAAGCTATCTTCAGGAAATTGCACGACATTTAGAAAATTGAATAAGCGAGATAATAGAAAATCTGTGTTGATAATTCTGGCGCACATTTAAAAGGATTTTCAATAGCTGTAACAACACTACAATTCGATTAAGTAAACATTAATAATGTGTGTGCAGTCTTGAAAAGTAAACGCAGTATTTTAAAAGACCAAGTTTTATCTCGCATTCAATGTTAATTAACTAGAAAGAGGACTCTTACTTATTTATTTATTCGGTATTTTAATTTTCAGCCTGCATAGTTGAAGCCCAGGGCGAAATATTAGCTGAGCAGTTAAAATGAAACGCATCTAAGTAAGGAAACAGAAGTTGATTAGTTCAGCAATGAATCTCAATAAAATAAAAAACGCTATTACATTCTTAATTAATTCTCAATTAAATGAGCTTAAATTAAATATTTATGTTAATTTTCTGAGCTCAGACATTTTTTAAATTTTCTTCACGAAATCATAAACAACTATTACAAACAAACCACAATAGTGTTATCTACTAAATTATAAGAAATAAAAGAAAACGGCTTCTATGCAACTCAAGGAAAAAGAAATATACATCAATACTTAAGAAGAAACATAGAATTTCAATGTTACATTATTTTATGAGGTGTTATTTTGCCACTCTTTATCACATTATGTTATCAAAGTTTAATCAGAAAAACTTGAAATAAATGGATATAATGAGAGATTCGGAAATAATTATTTGAAATATATACATTTTCCCATTGACATGTTCATCTAAATTCTGCCACAAAATTACAATATTAGGCAAAGAACACATGCTAAACCTTATTTATTTACCTGATGGCATTTTTCATTTTAAAAATATATATACTAAATTCTATTTATTCATTTCTAAGCTCGATTTCTAATTTAATTATATTCTATAAGTTCAGTTTCGTAATTGTAACGTCCAGTTTTGAAACATTCTAGGACTAATGTAGGATAGATCTCGTAATTTTGAGCCACGGCCAGATAACGAGGACAAGTGAATTTGCAACCCATCCCCAAATTTCTGTAGAAAAGTTATGAAGAGCGCTTCAGAATAATCAGATTTCGAGCCTGGAATCCTCAAACATCGTAACGAAAACTTTATCTGCAATCCAACGAAGCTGCATTAGGCCACTTGTCTATAATTTTGATAAATAAAATTATATGCTACATTCTAATTTGTATCTTAAGTTCCCTTTCCCCAATTCAATGCTTTTTGAATTCATTTGCACACGCACAGACAGGAGAAAATATCCCACTGATGAATTTAATGTGAAATTCGATACAAATCTGCAATTTTTGCTTAAAACTACAAGCTAATTTTCACGCATCTATCTTGTTTTAGATGTTTACATACACATAGACGGATGAAGTTTCAGAAGGATGATGCAAGCCTTTATAGCCATTTAGTAATTATAGAGTAGCTGGACTGGCTAAATTCCAAGAACCTCCTATTTTAGAGGAATATTCAACCCGATATATATAAAATTCGAATTTAGGTGCTAATAATTTTCTAATTTGTATCTTAATTTAGGCCGTATTAACTTCATTCTAAAATGCTTTCTTATTTCCTTATCCATTTCCCACTTTATATTTAATTAATTCTACACACGCTCTATAAAACTCTTGATCTCAATAATTTCTTGCGCTCCGAGTGGAAGGGTAAAAATTCCTAATACTTACAACATTCTTTTAAGGATATCTAAAATTCCGTTTCCTATGACTACACGTATCAAAGAAATCCCTATCAAAATCTCATTAAAATCTCTGAAGGGAAATATTTCTCTCTGTTTTGCTCTTGTGTCACGATGCATATGGACGTCCATCATTTTTATCATTGCTTTTTGTACATAAAATGCTTCTGTTGTGAAATAAATCGGTCACGCAAATGGAATACCTCTTAAGCATTAGCCGGGAGGGCATAAAGTTTATATGCTGTGGTAAACAGAAATCATTACAAACGACCGCCTATTTTCGCTCAAAAATCATAAAGCAAATTTCATATAATTTATCTCGTTGAATTGAACATTGAACATCGGAACTGAACGTTGAACACTGAACATCGGAACTGAACATGGAACATTGAATTGAATTCGGGTTCGAACATCTACTAGTAAAGGAATGGGGAGACATACTGACAGATGTTTTTATATGAATCTGTAATAATATCATGACTACTGAATAATAAATATAAAGTAGATAGAAAGAAACAATTCCAAAAAATAAATTTTTCGAACGTAAAACGTAGAAATTCACTACAATCAAATGGTTCTATCTACTTTTTTATAAGAGAAGACCAATAACTCCATGATCTTTAAAATGAGAAATTCATCTTCATTCCTCAATAACAAATAAAATAAAGGAAAAGAAAAACATCATTAATTTGCCTTTTCAACATATCATCACCATTGCTGACTTCTGAAACTGAGTTGAGTTCCCTACTTTAAGACATTTAGCACCATGCAAAGGCAAAGGAACCGGCGACAATCGGATCGCCTTGATGTGGGAAAATCCCAGTTTTCCGCAATGAAGAAAAATCGTGTTTTGGAGTTAATGTGTCGGAAATCATTAGCTCCTTATGAATGGCATCTGCCCCTCCTAATGATGGAATTTGTAACACTAATGGTCCGAGGATTAGGGAGGTGGAGGCCAAAAAATGAATGAACGGGAGCTCGTGATGACAGTTGCAACCAACTGAGGATTGAAAGGGGAGACGTCCATTAGCTGGATGGAATGGAATGGAACAAGTGCGTTTTTCAGTTGTAAAATAAACCATTAATGAGTCACAGAGATCAAATGTTTCCAAAATGTATTTCGAACGTAATGATACTTATAAATTAGAATAATTCGGGTTACTCATGAATTTGGGGTAAATAATGAAATGAAGTAAAATTGTTTTTCTATGGTTGTTTAACAGATTTCCTACAAATCATGCCATTAGATACCATTACTGCAAAGGAAACGCCAGAATTTGAATTAGTGGAAAAAAAATATATTTTTAATGTTTTCAGAAATAGAAACAGTACTTTAATTTATTGATGACCAGCCGCCTTTGATGACCAGCTGGTTCGCCAATCTCAATGCTCGTTAAAATTTTAATAATTAAATATTTTATGTAACTCCTCTTTTAATAGCTTCTTCATCAAAATATTTTAAAGCTTCAAATTTTGATAGTCATGTAATTTATTCATATTATAAAGGCCTTCCGCCATAACGTACTAATATGTATCTCTCTAATTTTCTGTTAACTCCCGTAGAATTTATGCTTTAAATTAAAGTGGAAATGGTTAAATTGCAATTAATATAAGAACATTTTTTACTGAAACGAAGTATTTTTTTTTTAATATGAGTACTGAAAACAGAGTCGCTGAGTATTTAAATGTTATGGGCACTAAAGAATATCTTTCTTAATTTATGTAATATCTCAAGAAGTTTTCAACAAAATTTACTCAGATTCATCATGAACAGATTGATTAATTAACAATGTTTAATTTTAAATGCATGAAACTCTAAGAAAATAAACAGAATCGTTTGAAATAATCGGTCGGAAACATGTTAAGCCTTCAAAACCATGTCCGTATCCCTTGAAAATAGAGTTGTCAACAATCAGAATACAATGCGCATGCATGAATTTTCAACCCCAATTATGGTAACGCAAATGCATGAATTTTCTACGCCAGTTGGGGTAACGCTACGCAGATTAGAAATTTTTAATTTCCTTTATTCTGTTTTATTTTAATTCAAAAGTACTTCAGAATGAATTTTAAAGATCGATTAATTAACAATGTTTAATTTTAAATGCATCAAACACTCAGAAAATAAACAGAATCGTTTGAAATAATCGGCCGAAAATATGTTAACCATATACACATTAGCGAGGGGAAAAAACTGAAGTCCTTCTCATTTAGCGGTGTGGAAATGAAAAGAATTTTTGGCAGGAAAGTTAGTTTTTAAATAATAATTAAAATTCTAATTAAAAATTCAAAAAAAGGGTGCACATTCCCGACTTCTAAGGTATGCATGTGCCAAATTTGGTAGCTGTAGATCGAACGATTTGGCCTGCAGAGCGCCAACACACACACATATTGAGTTTTATATAAGTATAGATATAGTAGGATTTAGATTCATGGTACAAAAGTCAGATCTGACTATAAAGACACTTTGCTTAAAAAAACTTGGTTAAACAAATACAACCGGATACTAATATACAGTCATTAATGAAATGTATGTGCTGTATCAGAAACTATATAGAAAAATATGAATATATAAAATATAGACATGGATATGAAATATAGTAAAGACATTTTGTATTATGTAGTTGCTGAGTTGCAGAATCTCCACAAGTGCAGAAATTTTAATTAGTTAACTTATGAAATAGATAAAAGAATAATTTTAGCCCTTCTCGCATGATTTTTGTCTCTTTTTAGTGAAATAAGTCAAGGTGATACAATTCATGCTCTAGATTAAAGGAAAAATCCTAATATAAATACATAATATACAGCAATTAAAAAACAGTGTGATGGAAATATCCATCATCATGCAAATCTACATGTTAAGCTCAGTACAAGATCTTCACTGTCCCTCTCTTCAAAATTTCTCCACTCATTACCGCTTTCATTAGCAAAAAAAACTTCAGATTAGTTATTAAAAAATAGTCAAGAAATTTCACGTTTCTTCTAACCATAACAAACAGCGGAATGATAAGTTCAAACCCACTTTAATGATTGTAACATTTTTTTTTTTTTTTACACAGCCACGATCCTTACTACGCAATAGTCGTGAAAAAAAAGTTGCAAGCAATAATTAATTTACAGTACACCTGTTTGGAATACAATTTTTTGTTCACTAAATGTTATGATGGAAATTTCCATCATAATGCAAAGAAGGGTTAAGATATTAGAAGTTAGTTTATGTTATCGATGACCGAGAGTAAGGAAATGCAGAATGCAAAATTACAGCTAGCAATGTCTACATAGCTTTATGAACTCAAAATGGAAAGGGAATTGCTAAATCAGAAGTTTAAATGAGGCTTCCATTAATGGATGGTAATAAAAAAATTAAACTGACGCAACACTAAAATTAGATACAAAAATAATAACAGCATGGTAAAAAGATTTTAATAAAAGGATTACATCTAATAAATTTTCGAAAAGGAATAGATGAGATTGGGGAAAGTTTAGTTTAGTTATATTAACGTCCCGTTTTAAAGCAACACCAGGGCCCTTTTGGGACGGACCTCGCAATTTTGAACCACGGTCAGATGACGAGGACGACGCCTGGGCTGGCACCTCCCTTTCCAAACTTCCACACCACATCAGCGGAGGACGTTTGGCCCCGATGGAGTTAACATGCACTAAACCCGCTTACACGACAGCTCTTCAATTTAATCGGGTCTCGAACCTGAAATCCTCCGGTTCCGAAACCAATACCTTACCACCAGACCACTTCGGTCCCAAGATTGTGGAAAAGGCTTGGTCCAAAACCCTCTTAGAGTGATAAAAAAATGAAATATCAAACATTTTGTGACATGAAATGAGACTCTAAGTTGTCCATTATTCTTGTTCTTTTTCATATTTTAAAAATAAATCTGCGTTTCTAAAAAATAAAAAAATAAAAAAAAAATTTAAAAAAAATTGGAAGATTACGTTGACTTTGTTTATTTGAATTTAACATTCATATTACACAGAAATAAATGTGCTACAAGAAGGTCCAATCTACATTACGTCACTATTTAAATAGGCTTATTTTTTCCCCTTTTCTACCATTTAATTTGATTTACGAATCAAGCACCCACCAGTATTTCATCCAGATCATCACGCAGCCGCTATCGCGTGCATTTCTTCAACCTTAATATGTTAAATCACGACCGTTCCATTATTCAACCACCCCTTCACATGTTTTTCTTCCTCCCACATCGAAACACAAAAACATCCTCTCCCCCCCCCCCTCCAAAACATCCGTTTCATGAAATCATCCCGTCCATTGATACGCAGTCAGAAGTTAATTCCGCTAAATTTAATGGGATTCCCCGCTTCCATGCATTAGTGCTTCCAAAAAGGATTCCGTTGAAAAGGTTAATGCGAGAAAGGGGCGTAATTAAGGAACGAGGGGCGCGTGTCTCGTTTTGGACTCGCATTACGAACAATTAACCTCGGCATTTGCCAAGTTTTTTTGGCTCTTTTTGTCTTGTATTTTCTTGGGGACTAGAATCGATGGGGGTGAAGGATGGGGTTCACTTGTATTTCCGGTTACGCCTGAAGGGTGAAGAGGGAGAGAGTTGTTTTGTCAAGGTATGAGTGGCCTTATTTCGTGGAGAATGCATTCATATTTAAAGGTATAGCAGGGCATGAAAGAAAAATTATCAAATTGCGCAAAACTATTCTGCAGTGAAATTCTGTAAACTCGAATAAGCTTTTGGCTGTCATTCGTATAACATGAAGATCACCCAGTTTTATTTAAATTATGACCAGGACTGGCCGAATGGACCAACTGCTACTGAGTGGGCTCTATATCAAAGTGCTGTTCATTCTCAGTTTCGTTTAATACTGACTGAGAGTACCAGTACTAGCTAATATCAGGCAATAATACTAAATTTATTTTATTGCCCAGATTGATCGCATTTTCAAAGAATGCAAAACGGAGTTAATTTTTTTTTCTACCTCTGTAGTATGTAAAATAAATAAAAGAAAAATACTGCAATCCGTCAATAAAGCCAATCTAAAAATTTAGACGGATCTGCACATTTCAGTTCTTCCTCAACTAGAAACCAAAACTTTGTTTCATACTCTCTAATAAACTTGTCATGCAGAGAAGAATTGTATGACATTGGCATACAAACAATAGTTTAAGAAATATTTTTTGGCTTGAATTTAGCATTTTTATTAAAACTATCATATTATATTTGGCGAGTTTTTTGGGGATTAATCCCTGGCATTCGGTTAAGAGTATCAGAAAAACGAATTTGTTCTTTAAATACGTTTTTATCAAACGATTTAAACAAAAATTTGATTCAGTGCCCTTGTAATCACAAAATTCCGCATTTAGTTTGATATATTTAAGTCATGGCATTTTCGAATTATTGAGTTTACATGTTTCTGAAAGTACAGACAGACAGTCAGTCAATCCATTGCTGGTTTTGGCTCAAACTTTGACAGGTGTCTGCACTATAGATGTTAAATCTGTGTATCGAATACTATCTATCTACCTCTCTTAGGTTTTGTAATTGTCGTATTAAATATATTTGAACAGCCAGTCAAGCGGTCTTCCTCTGAACAGATTTTACTCAAAAGTTGATATAAATCTGTACATGTAACGTAAAGACCGCATACAAAATTTCAATCATTTATCTGAAATCGTTCTCTTTATCACAGACAGAAAAGTGCTTTATTCCAAAAAAGTGCTTTTTTTCACTCAAGGAAATATTCATCAAAATCTCGAGTTCAATTTTTTTTTTTTTTTTTTTTTTGGCGATTGCTGTATTTTCTCTATACTACGTTTACAATAAAGCAAAAATAAATCAATATTTTTAAATAAATCGGTTTCAGATACTAATTCAAATTCAAAGAGATAAATTTAATTTGTGGTCACAGCACCCAAACAGTAGATACCAATCCAATTTTAAACGAAATCCATGTACAGGAAACCTGTTTGTACATATTTTGCGTGTAAGCATGATCGCTCAAAAATTGAAAGAGTCCAGAAGATTAAATTAAAAAAAAAGGTTTTATATTCATAAGTGTTGATTTTATCATATTTTGAATAAAATCTATGAAAGTGTCGAATGTATGTCAGTCAGTTTATTCATGGCTCTACAAAAAATTTTAATTTAAAAATGCAATATCTTAGATAAATGAAATTTGCTTTGTGTTATTGTTACTGACATTTTAGTTTCGCAGAAAATTTTGTTTCTTAATGATAAAAAATAATCGCTTACTTAGTAGTTTTCACTTATTACGAAGTATATAACTCATCACCGTATACAGTTGTGGTGAAAGATTATAAGCCAGATAACAGCTACGAAACACGGACAATTGATTTTGTCTTGTGGTCTTGTTACTCGGCTGCGAAACTCAAGTTCCTAAGTTCTATCCTCGAGCATCACAATCCGCTACACAGTTATACTAAAAAGTCAAATTAAGAACATTCTCACTATCCCCCCCCTCCCCTTATTATTCCAAATTTTTAGACTTTTGAAAAAAAAACCTTAAAAAAATGTTGACTAATATTTTTCCCTTCTAATCAGATCAAGCTCTTTCTAAAAATCATGCTTGTGTCAGAGGATTATTGCAGTTATTGTCTATGAAATTTACTACCAATATGTAAGGTTCTAGAAAGGTTAACTGCATACAGTTAATCTGAAACCCTGGTAAGTATATGAAATTTCTACATAATATATTGATAGCTTTTATTTAGGTACAAGAAATTGAAAGTAGAATCCGTACTAAAAGACACTAAAATGCTTAGCACTGTCAAAGTAATGTGAAGAAATAATTTCAACTATATCGCAGGGTGCTACGTACAGCCCTTATTGCCGAACTCTTACAATTTTTTTTTATATGGAGTACATAATCAAAATGTCAATAATATGATAAAAATGTTCGTTGTAGAAGGGTTAAATATAAAAACTGTTATGTTAAAAGATCAACATAAAGCATTGGAGACACGTCTTGAATACTAAGAAATGAGGAGCACTAATATCTACTTCAGAACATATTAATTTAAAAATATTTTTCCTCAATTTTTATATAGTCTCCCTATTCCCTCAACCACAAAAGAATATTTTTTTAAAAATTCGCTATAAATAAAGGAGTGAATAAAGATTTTATTTTAGTCAAGATATTATCACTTTATCTAAAAACATATACAACAAATATATACAAAATTCGAAGTCTAAGGGAAGAATCAAACTATTCATGCCATAAATTTTCGCAAAAATTCAGTGGTTTTTTTTTTTTTTTTTTTTTTTTTAAGAAGTCAACAAAAATCAGTTTTAAAGGACATGTGCCTGAAATTCTTGTATCTAATGTTTGGTGGTGACCAATAACTATATAAATAAAATAAATTAAAATGAAATAACTTACCACAATAGCATGATAATATGTATATTACTGAAATATCCAGCAAAAAAATTCGATCTACTCACCTATAAAGAAAAAAATATGAAAGCAGTGAGTAAAGATAATCATTTAAATGCTTTAAATTAATAAGCAAATTTTAGAAAATAATTAAAGTAATTTATAGAACAATGGTTCATTTATTTCAAAAATAGGTTTACATCAATCATCATAATTCCAACTGGAACAATAACATAACCACAAAAAAATTTGTAAAGATAAAATATTCTAAATACACAAACAGAAGCATTTGTATTATCATAAGCTGACTGTGTTTTCATAAGTAAAATTCATTATAAAATATATTGCAAAAAATCAAAAATACAGAAAAAAATTAATAATAATTTAAAAAAACAAATGAATTAATTTCAAACGAACTTTAATAAAACTTTTGAATGCCATAATAAAAAATTATCTGTATTTTTTAAAGATAACAAATACTGAAAAACGATCCATTCTTCAAATTAACATTTTTTTCAGGTTTTTTTTATGTGCATTTCTGAATTGTTTTTCGCTTACTTCTCATTCATTTATTTTGAAGCATCAGCAGTGATAGAAATAGTTTGCATTTGAAAATGAAAAATACAAGAGTAAAAAAAGTGTTGCAGAAATAAATTGCTCTGAGTAGCATAACAGTAAAAAAAAGCCATTTTTTTCGTCATAGCTGCAACATGCCGCGAACGTTAACACTCCATGCACACACGATAGCGTTAGATTTATGGAACAATGCACATATGTGGGCAGTTAACACATCAAGCAACCAGAAACTGGAAGAACATTGCATGATTTATGTTTATGGTGTTGAAAGTAAGCTTTAAATGTTGAGCAAAAAGAGTTGAAAATGCATACAGAAACTAATGGTGTCGCCCTAAAAGAAATGATGAAAAAACATTGCAACTACTACAACAATTTTCGCTATACTCAGCAATTTTTTTTTTTGAGCCGAAAAAGGTTGAAGAAAATAGCATCAGCATTTTTTTATTATGATAAATGAAGATAAATTGGGAATGGCGAACGTTTCGGTAACAAACGGAATTGTTTCGGTCATATTTGTGCACATTTTATGGCTGCGATTCATAATGGAGGATAATGGCCGTATTTGTGACAAATAAAAGCCGCCTTTTTTGTGGCTGGATTCGAATGCTGAGAATTAAACGTAAAATATCTGAAGTAATGCGTTTTTATTGTCGGAATGTGAATAGTAACGGAAAAAGATGTTTCGCAGCAATATCTGGGATGCTCTTTTGTGGGATGAAATAAATTCTTTTTTACCAAATAAACATGAGCCTATATGCTCTTTTTTACAAATAAAGCCTTCAAAGCGACTATTTCTTACAGAAGCCAATCTTTGCATTCCCACCTTGCGCTACAATTATTTATTTATTCATTTATTGTGCTGAGAACTTAAGAAACAGAAAAAATGAATCCATCGACTTTCTTTTTATTTTCACATAATTAATAATTTCATAAAAAAGATTTCGTTTTTCGATCATCTGATAAAAAAATATTTTAGAATATTAATTCAAAAAAAATTGAGTCGCATATTTTCATAATAATGAATAGCGTCTAAGACTCATTTTTTTGGCAATATTTATAATTCTCACGTTTTATGTCATGCGTTTCTTGTAATAAATTCAAAATGTACATTTTCATTATACTTCAGATATGAGGGATTATGACCTTGAAATAAATCTTTTTGGAAATAAATATTTTAAACATATTAGTCAGATACATATTACTCTTATTTTATAAGCAAATACAGTTTCTTAAAGCGTTTGTGTAATAAGCTGTTTATTCCCTAATTATTATTTAAATTTTTAAAGTCAAAAAATTAATTTGCAATTTGAAAGATTCCCTAATGAGAAAAAGAACGTTACTTACATTCGTCACGGTTCTTTAGCAAACATCAAAAGATTTAACTTCGTATTTTCATTTAAATTTCTAATTAAGATTCAGGGAAAATTGAATTAACAATTTTTTAAATCATCTAAATATAATATACAATCTCATTTTTAATAATATTTTTTAATTATTTATTTTAGTAATATAAACAAAAAGAGTCTAAACTATTAAGATCTTTACATTTCAGAATCATATATTTCAATATATTGCATAAATGAAGCTACTCATTATTTTCGGAGATTTCAAAATGAAGAACGTTTTGATGTACTCTTAAATTATTTTTCAGACAATAGAAAAAAGCGTATTTTAGTACATGTCCCATATACATCTTTTTTTGGGAAACAGCAGTGATTTCACAGATTCATAATTCAGTGATAAATAACAGTTTCTATTCTTTACTTTCGTCATTCATTGAGAAATAACAGTGATTTCATCATTTATTTAGAAGGAATAGAGATTCATTAAGTAGCGTTATTAAAAGGATAAAGAGAATAACTGTTTTACAAAATGTCTTCATTTTTCCAGTTATTATTCATTTCTCATATTACAATGACCTCTAACTTTTTTCCGTTCTCTGGGTATTTTCTGGATCCAGAATTTTTTAATACGTCCAAAAATAAGTACTTATTGCAGAATAGTTAATAATTTTTCTATGATTAATTAATTAAATAATTAAACCATATTTTAGGTCAAATAAATATTTATTATATTAATTTTAACAAATACTATAACTAGTAAGAAAATGATGAATGAATTGATCATTAAATATTTTATCAACTCGTGCAGTTAATCTGCTATTAAAGTAGATAATAATTACAGACAGCTATGTCCATTATGTATAAAGTAAATAGCATTAAAGGGCTTGAATAAACATCTTATGAACTAGTCCGAACCATCTAAAACTGATTCAATTTATAAAGTCGAAATGAAAATATAAATAATATATGTAGACTATCTGGGTAATTGGAACACAATAGTTAACTTCTAAATCGTTAGAAATAGGTAATATAAAACAAAAACAATTCAGAAATACAAAAAACATGTTTCTACTTTGTCGTATAGTAATTTAGTAATAGAGATAGTAATTTATTTAAAAAAATTAAAACACTAGATTTTAGTGAATCTTCACATTTTAGACCTCCCTCAGTTCGATAAACACATTTTTAAAAAATGTCCATCTGTCTGTGATAAAAAAATTAAAAAACGCTTTGAATGAGATTTAGATGTTTGAAATTCAGCATACGGTCACTATATCAAATTTACAGATTTCTAACAAATTTTGAGTAAAATTTGTTCAAAGGAAATTCGCATGTTCTGGCTGTTCGAATACAAATTAACAAAATAATTACAAAATGAAGAGAGCTAGATAGATAAAATTCCGTACATACATTTAGCATCTATAGTGTTGACATCTGTCAAATTTTGAGACAAATCCAACTACAAGTTGACTGTCTGTCGGTCGGTATTTTTAGAAATAAGTAAATGCGATAATTCAAAAACGCAATGACTTAAAAATTCAAATTTGGTATGGGAATTCGTGACTACAAATGCAGTTGTGTCAAATTTTGTTTCAATCAATAGAGAAAAACGCATCTAAAACACAAATTCAATTTTCGGGTACTATTAACGCATGCCAGGAATTAATTGTCAAATAGCTCACTAGGGATGATACAAAAGGTTCATTAAAAATGCTAAATTCACGGCAGAAGTTAATATTTTGCAACTATTGTTAATCAATGTCATATAAGGTGTTCTCTAACATGACAAGTTTATTAGAGAATTTACCAGTAGGTTTTGGGGAGCGAGACCGCTGCCCAAAACCTACTCGAAAATTAACCCCCAAAACCAGGTTTAGTTTAGGTTCCAAATTAACGAAAATAAATTCTTATTATAGACTATATTTAAACATTATATCAATAAAAAATATTCGAACTAATAATGAATTCGAATTAAAAATGTTCTAACTTGCCATCCCTGTATTTTTTATCGAGCAGAAATATAAATGCATATTTTAATGTCTATTTGCCTTTAGAAAGATGCTTTATTGTTAATGCCAAGAGTAATTTTAAAATCGTATAAAAATAATAAAATTATAGTTCTTAAAGGCATAGCATAAACAATAACATGAACATTTTCCATAAGGGATTGTTTTGTTTAAAAGTCTTAACCTCACTTTTTCAAAAAAATACAAACCTTGTACCCAAAATGAGCTCGCGGAATATAATTTTAAAGAGACCTGTCAAATAATTCCTCGAAATAGATTAAAATAACCAAAACCAAAACTGCCAAATAACATTAAACAAAATAATTCCGAGTTAAACATATTTCTACAAGAACCGCCAAGAAAAGCAATTAAAATCCATAACACCCGGGACCTTTTGTAGGAATAAAGGTCGGACAAGATTTGTGGACTGATTAAACATGACTTTTATTGAAATTCGCAATGACCCGGATATAAGCGCGTGTGCAAAATGGATCCTCTTAAATTGCTATCAGGGTGTGAGAAAACAGCAATTTACGTCCGCTACACGGCCATCAGTGGAAAAGTATGGCAGCATTTCACATTCACTCGCTCGAAGTATTAGACTAATTCTTCGCAAAAATGCAATAGGGTAAGGAATAAACGCTTCGGAAGTTTGAATAATTTTTAGATAAAATAGGGATAAATTCCAGAAATTAATAAAGTCTGATGCATAAAAAAAAAATTATTTTTCTAACTTTCTTTTAAGCCTTGATGGCGGATAATTCTTAATAAATAGCAATCATTTAAGATATTTTCTTTATTAACCGTAAAAGGTCTTTTTATTAAACATTAAAAAGGATCATTCCAAATAACTTTCTATTCTTTTTATTCAAAAGA
>JAPMOR010030459.1:0-11494 GCA_026543865.1 Argiope aurantia | reverse complement strand
AATGATTGCAGTCTTTCGCAGTTGTATTTTGCTTGGCGCACAATGCAATGTAACAATGCTATGTAATTCGCAAAGGCTGTGATAATAAAAGAAAAAGCATAACTTTTAGAAAAGATAAAAGCATGTCACATAGCAGTTTTTTTCACTTTGCCACAGCAAATCGAACTTTTGAGTTTTAACAAAGAAGCAAACATCTCTTCCATAATTAAATTTGAGAGAAAAATAAAACTGAATTTTTATTTAGTGATCGTAGAAATATAGAAGCCTTTACTTAAAAACCAAAATGAATGTTAATAAGATATGAGATTTAAGAAAATTCCACTGTTCGATAAGAACTGCCCAATTTCATTTGAATGGCGAGAACAGAATGACAGGTTGTTTTGAAGCTAAATAAGTTTTGGCCTGCAGGATTTTATCCAATCGTTATATTTGTGACATAAATATTTTCTAAGCTAATGAACTGTTTGCTCTTGAAATGAAATGGCACTCGAACAATTAGTTAAAACATAAATTCTGAAGGCTGGACTTAGTAGTTTTTGCAGCAAGAGCTCCATGAATAAGACGCATTCGTTTTCAGTTTTGAAAGTGAACTGTTAGTATATTTTTTTCTTAATTTTTTATCCCCCTTCTTCATTCTTGAAGATTTTAAAAATTGGCACAAAATTATTTTTGTATTTTTAAAATATTTTGGAAAAAATTTCTTATTCTCGAAGTACGATTCGCGTGTATTTTGAAGCTCTAAATTTTTCTAGTGGACTGAAAACGCACATAATAAAATCATAAACTAATCTGAATCCATTCATCCGAAACTGTCTTGAAATAATTTCCTTTTGCAAAGTAGCTCACTTTTAGCAAATTGGTTTCTAATTTTTAATAGCTTGTTTTAACGTTTTTACAAATTTTACCTTTATTCAATATTTCTAGAGCATCTTATTATTTTGGTATTAAAAGCGAATGAAATAATAATAAGCTCCATTTATCTTCATGAGTGCAGATATCGTAAAGAATATTATTCATTTGGTGGAGTAGAAGAGCTGGTAAGATCTTTGGCATGAAAAGGTGAGAATGCTAAGTTCGGAGTTGTAAATTTCCAAACATAGGAGGGCATTTATGCAGATTCACTTAAATATAATCATTATCTGTCCAGTTTGATGTTGACTCGTCATTTTACAAAAAAATTTCTTATAAAGAAAGCTTGTTAAATAGAAGAATAAGAAACGAGAAAAAAAAGACTAATATTTGTTTATCTTTTATAATTTACTTTATTACCTATCAAAACCTATAAAATCAAAGAAAATAACTACAACAATGTCTATCCGACAGACAAGAAAATCTTATCCCAATTTTCATACAGTGTTGATTGCCCTGCCGGACGCCTCAAGTTTTAATATTCCTTGTTCAGAATACTTGGTTATGTATTCTAAGAGAAATTCTTGGAGAAAAATTGTAGTTAGTATCATCCCACCCCAAACAAAAACAAAAAAAAAATTCTTACGCGAATATGCAGTATATATTTTCTTACGCACCATTTCAAGGTGAGAACCGGAGCGAATGACATCTCGTTGTGCTGTTTATGTCTGTGATTGCGCTGTATTTGTTCAGTGCATGAAACCAAATTTTGCAGCAAATTCATTTAGTGGGCCTTAACATCATCAACAACAAAAACTCCTTTAAATCGCGAAATATTTGTGATATGAATATTATCTTCATCAACAAAAAAAAATCATATTTAAAAATATTCCGTGTGTTGTTTAAATTTCTTGTTTCTTTTTCTCACTGTCAAGGTAGTAGAAATGTTAAATCTGTCCGAGTTACTTTTATGCTTTTTCTTTGAATTATGTTTAGAACCTCTGGATAGGATGCTTATTGATTTGTTAGTCTTACATTGATTTACAACAATTAATTATATGAAATACTATTATAATATGTTAAAAAGGGAGTCTGGGTGGAGCCTCCATATTTCTAGTGAAGAACACTTACTTGTTCTCAAGCTGAAAGGAATTCTTTTCAAAAAGAAAATGTAATTGGTATTTCACACTTTCAACGTTACCGACGAGATATTTCGTCTTTCAGATACTTCCAATTACAGGTTTCTGTGGGCTAAAATTTGTCACTTATGCCAGTTTAGATTGCGTAGTATTAGTACCGTAGTTTAGTATTAGATTAATAGTTTAGATTTAGTAGTATATTTAAGTAATTAGATTAGTAGTTTAGATTTAGTAGATTTAGATAATTAGTATTAGATTAAGCAGTTTAAATTGCCCATTAGTAGCGTTGAAAGTGTTAAAAAAATAAAAGAAAACGATTTCGTTTTGAATATGCAGTGTCTTTTTGGCGCATCGTCTCATCATCGTTTCAGTTTTTATTTCAAATATACATCCCAATCTGCTACACATGCAAATTGAATAGACTGATAAAATTAATTTTTTTTTTTAAATTGTCGACATAACATTTTTTAAAATGCATTATTAAAATTTTAATTACCAAAAAGTCAACCTGAGCAAATTGGCTAGTTAGTTATTTGTTCTTACCGAGGTAAGATAGGTATTCAGAGGAAGGATCAAAATCCAATAATTCAAAAGGATTTTTTTTTTACCCCACTCATAGCAAGAATATTATTCAAACGGATGAGGAATTCATATTCTATGCTAATTATGACATGTTAAACTTGAGACAATATCCTTGTGACATTGAAAGATTCATAAAAGTAAAGATTTCTCACAGATCGTCCCCAAATCAATGCCTTGGTAGCATTAAGTGAGAATGCCAGCGAACTTTAAATCTCGAATTTTAAAATTTCCATCTCTTTTAATTCGTGTAAAATACTGATGCTCCCCCTTAATTCTTGGATATGGGATTTTGTAAACTGTTTGGTATTCTTCAAATTTAAACTCGTTTATTCCATTGAAATATTGCGTGATCCTTTCTATTGCATTAGGCAATTCAAAAGAATTATAAAAAGTGCCTCCTCCGATACTGTCCTAAATATAAGTTTCAAACCATCTCTGAAAGATTTAAAGGGAAGTTATATTGGAATATAAAAAGAACCCTTCACTAGCGTTTCTTTTTGGCATACTTTCATTCATATTTAAACCCGTTTTTTTAATATTTCAAAAGTTAGATTTTTATTTATGATGACAGATGTAAGGTTTCTGCAAATGACACTTGAAATTGATTTTTTTCTGTCCATTTAGTTTTTTTTTTCTTTTCAAATTTTTAAGAGTATTTTATCATATACATAGCAATAAATGCGTATTATGTCACCTGAATAAGACTTCACTCGGTTATTTTTCTAGATATAGCGAAGTATCTCATTTTTCCTTCTCCATTGTGAATTGGTGTAATAAATTTCAATGCATGAATTGGTTCAGGCGCAGCTTTATTTATTTTTCTCAATCATCTAGTAAAATTTAAAACAATAATATTCATAATGAATGTTCACAAGAATTAACAGTATAAATATAGGAGGTATGAAAGTTTTAATTAAAAAATCATTAAAATAGTGGATCAAGATTTTCTTAATCTTAATTAATTAGGAATCTTATTTTATTGTAGTTTTTAGAATATTCGAAATAAAAAGAATGTTGAATACTATAACAATTAAATAAGTGATTTAAAGGAACAAAAGAGTGCTTCTTATCGAGATGAATATGTAGATTCAAATGTATTTTGTCCTCGACATTCAAAAGCTATGCAAGAATGCTGGCACATTCTGACCTTTTAAAACAATACAAAAATTAATAGTGGACAAATCCTTTTCAATGAAAATACATCAGCAAAAGTAACTTCGAGAATATTGCGTTTTGGTGAGGAATTTTGATGCCCAATCCCACACTTGAAAAATATTCTTGTTCTAAGTTTGAAATTTAGTGCAGAGATAAGAAAAAAGAACACCAATTCTTTAACTCTTCAAAGCAAATGCACGAAGCATCTTCTGATGTAGCGAAGGCAAGATAGGGTGAAAACTGTTTCAAATTCCTTTGATTAACTATGGGTCTTCAGTTTTTAAGTATTGCCGTTTGGATGCTTCATATTCAGAACATAATATAAATGTACTTAGTGCCATCGTAATTAAAATACTTAAACTTTTACTTTTCCTTTCTCGGAATTCTTCCTTGTGTCTTTTTCCCTGAAAGCTTCCGATGAGAATTAAATTTTTAGAAAACTGAACAATTTTTTTATTGCACAGTTTATTTAAAAGGAGCAGAATGAACACATCCCTCATCTGTAGATGCAATAAATTTATCTCCGATGTATCAGAAAAATGAAATTAATTTGAAACTAACAATTTTAGCAAAAATTGGTCATCTCCCATTGGATTTTAATTATTTTAAAAGCCTTAATTTTTTAACGTACTGTTTTTGTAATTTACAAGAAAAGGCTTTTTATTTCAGTAAATTTTAGTTAAGACTTCCAAAAGAAAGACGGCATCTTTCAGTATGGTTTTAAAGAGAAGCTGCCTAATTTTCGGCACCTTCCAACCATGAAATCCCGGTTAGATGCTTGCCATTTATAGCCCAATAAGAGAAGGAGAAAGTAGTGATTACATTTCATCAAAAAATATTTTTAAAAATTTCGCATTTTTTTAGCTTCCAATTAAAGTTTATTGCAATAGGTTTAGGATGTTCTAATCATTTTACATAGTCTCAAGATATTTAACTCTTCGTAAAATATTAATGATGCATTCTTCTCTTTGGAATTATTCGCCTGTGACGGATCTTTATCAGATAAATTTGTAAGTCGCATCTGCTGCATTAAATGTAATTGACGTTCATTAGAATGTACGCTTGGTTCAAGAATACGCGGGGATTTTCTATTATTTCTAGATTCTTTGTTTGATCACAACATTGAGCACTTCTTTTGTTGGTTATGAAAAGGGTTAAAGAACAAAATTTAAATTCACTGGTAACAGCAAAAATTGAGATGAATATTTTTTACGTTAAGATCCGAGTTTTCCTTAAAGCTCTGAAATAACCCTTCATTCAAGAGGAATTCATATTTGCACAATTGGATGAATCATGAAGTTGATATTTGGGAATAAATTTAATTGTTATATAAAGGATAGTTAAAGGAATTAAAATTTCAGTTTTTCAAAAAATATTTAATTTCTTTTTTACTTGAGATGGAATTTTCTTATGTTCGCAAAATCTATGATTTACCGGTAACGTAATAATTAAAAAAAATTACGTAGTTTGAGTTATTTATGTTGTATGCTGTGAACTGTATTTGAATTCAAAATTAAATTTAGCCATATTTTAACGAAAATTCTGATTTTTCCCAAAACGAAAATCCACTTAATATTCGATCTGGTCAGGAACATCTATCCTTTTAAACTCCTTTAATGCGATACTGCTTTTTTTCATTCTTTTTTTTTCGCAAAAAAATGTTATTAACAAAGAAATATTTTGAGAATAGTTTGAAGTGAGATTTTAGAGCTGTAATTTTTGTTGACTGCCCTAAAAATATTTCCTCAAATTTTAGATTTTTAATATTGTTAATTATTATATCAAAATATCATGGAATAATATAGCATCTTTGAATTCGAAGAAAGCAATTTCTTTTTCCAGCATAAAACCTTGAAATATTTGCGTGAAAATATATTTCTTTCCTATTCTTAATATCACATACATGATATCTATTAAAAGAATGTATTTGTCAATAAACCGGCAATGTAAGTTTTGTCATGGAAACGGAATTCTAATGAGGATGAATTCTTTCATTTTCAAAATTGACTGGCTGTATTAGCAAAGTACTGGAAAATTGGACAGTATAACATGTGACAACATGAGTGTGGCATAATTATACTGTCTATTATCATTAGTAAGATTGGCTCTGTGCAATAAATGTTGAATTAGGTTGCTCATTTAGTTTTGCAACTGCGTAGATGAAGCAAATCATAGACCATTGCTTCAGAGTAACGCATTTGCATCAGTTCGGAAAGGTTCATTTAAATTTTCCAATCTGCTAATAAGGTTTATTTTGATAATTCCAAAGATAGTTTTGTGTTTAAATTTATAATTTTTTGCGTTTTAACTTTGCATTTTTATCATTATATAAGAATTGGACTTTTTTTGATAAAAAGTAATAAAATATTTGTGTAACAAGCATCATATATCTTTATCATTTAAAATTCAAATTAAAAAGTAAAGTAGATTTTACAAAAATATTTGAAATTCAAAGCAGCGTTTTGAGAAATTTTAAATGATTCCAAAATTTTTTAAATTCTGATGTTGAGATTCCGAAATTTTATAAAAATGTTTATTAATATAATATCTGTGTAATTATTTAGTAAAAATGTTGGGATACCAAAATGTAATTTATAGAATTTTGAAAATGAATCGAATTTTTTGCGCTAATGTATCTTTTAAATTTTAGTATTGTATTTTTGTAATTTTGTGCCAGTGAATTGAGTGTTTCTCTGAAGTTACATAAACATTATATAAATTTTTATCATTATAGAAATTTAGCATTATCGAAAAAAAAAAAAAGCTAGCGAGCTGGAAATGAAGAAAAAAGTTGTGCTTAGTGTTTGCATTAAAGTTGAAATACATTCCCAATTGAATGAAACATTCACTTTGACTGCAAGCAATAAAGTCATTTTGTAATACGTTTAACGTGTTACTTCAAAAAAAAAATGTGCAAAAAATCATGTGTTAAAATTGAAAGATATGCATTGTGTTTAAAGACTATTTTCTTTTTACATTCATTTGCATGCATCCGCTTGTATCGCATTTGCATACTACATATATTTTATTTTAAAAGTATTTGAAATGTTACTTCTAAATTTCAATTAAAAACATGAAAAATGTACGTTAAAAAATTATATGAAATGAAATTTTTTTCAATTTTTAGGGCAAATGATATGTGTATTAATAAAATAACTCTTCATTAAATTAACATTTGTCAAAATATATCTTGAAGAATTTTAAAATAGGATACATTTAAAATATGAATACTACTTTTTTCGAAAACTGCAACATCATAAATTATTTGATGGCTTGAAAAATGTTACAAAATACACAGGACAGTGTCTGCTGATGTAGTCCATGCACTGTGTTAAAATACTTTGTAATTAGTCTTGAAACTATTTGAAAACTGAATGACTGTTGCTCAGGAACTAAGAAGATATTATACTGTGTACACTGTCGCTTGAAAATTTTTACTGGACCTTTCATCGAGATTTACTTGGTGCGCTAATCGAACTGAAACAACTGGCCGATAAGTTCTTGGACTTGAAACTGTCCTTAGTAATACCTTAGTGACGAATATTATGTGCAAGATTTTTGTTCAGGAAACGGAAAAAAAAAAAAATCCTACACCATATGTGAAGCTTCATCAAACCAATAGGCATCTTTCTACTGACGGCATAGCTACTAATATTAAGCAGCACTCTTTCACTGAAGGTTGCAGAATATAGATCTATAGATCTGAATCTTTGACTTTGTTTTCGTATACTGTTGAAGCCTTTGAATAAAGAGATCTGCATACCAATGTATCTATGGTGGTGTGCCATGGAGAATCTCCTGTTCTCACTAGACTTCTTTGGACAGAATACAGAGAGAAACATGCTATGCCAAAGACATTTACCTCTGTAAAGAACTTGTTTCCGGCTATCTACATGTCCTTATACATTTGTAACACCTAGTCCAAGATTCGTGTTACAGCTACGGAGGAGGGAAAAAAAAAATAACGTGCCTCAACAGACTGACAGACTATGAAGCCAAATAGCAGCCTTTTTTGGAAAATGTGCAAGACACATAAGAAGCTGTAATGTCCGATATGAGACTTGGAACTGAAACATTAGTGGTTGCAATAGCTGCTGGAAAGTACGAGATGACTTTGGATAAAGGTATCTGCCTGCCTATGTACCATGGAATAGTACCTTAACGAATCTCTGCTGTCATCGCAGCACCTCTTCAACCTTTATACAAAGAGATATTGTGTCAAAGACACTTTCTGCGTTAAGACCGTATTATCCTGCAATCTGCGTTCAATATATCGGATCTTCTCATAAACCAACAAAATCAATGCTGCCGATCGAAATGAAGCGGAAGTGGTCTCTTCATGCTGTAACCTGCTTATCGCATGCAGAAGAAATGACTTTTATTGCCAGTCTTTGCCACGTCAAGACTCTTGAAGCAAAAAAAAAGCTATCAATGGCGTTTCGAGTTGGCAACTCAACAAGTACTTCCTCTTTCAGTGTACTCGTCTACAAATTATTTATCAACCACTTCTCAGTCACATGGATATCCATTCATTCGATATAATGAGAAGCTGTTATTTAAACGCATCAATAACCTTCAGGTTCCTGCTGTTATGACAAACAACTGACATTGGAAATTGTCTTGAAGATACTGAAATGATTAATATGAATGTATAAAGATTTTCATTATACATACTCTCTTTGTACAGACTTTGGTGGTGCAGTTTTCAAAGATGGTAGTATTAATAATTGGATTGTCAGAATATAGTATCTAACATCTAGTAACATATTAACTTTTATAAAATAATAAGCGGAAGAAAAAAAATCAAGTATGTTCATCCTAAAAATGGATCGTCTTTTCCAGGTTTAGTTATATGTGTAGTAAATATTTGCATTTTAATACTGTAACATACATTGGCGCAAAAAAATTCATTTAATAATATGTTTAGTTTAAAACGAACTCGTGTAATTTTTGTGCGCGGTTTCAAATGTTAATATTGATTTTTCTTCTGTGAAACAAGAGAAATATTGAAATTTTATTTAAACTCTCACAAGATAACAAAGTGTTTGAATAAAAAAAAATTATGAATTTGTAATTCGATTCTAAAGTAGGAAGAATACGAATTTCCGACTTCAAAAAAATAAAAAAATAAGAATTATTTCTTTTAATTTAAGGATACTTTTTTACTGAAACGTTTACAAATTAGTTTAAATGAAATGCTTTTCATTTTGGTATTCCAGTTCTGTAATTATATTTTCGAATTCTTAATAAATAAAAGAATTCCTGAATTTTATCGGTGATATGAATGCATGGGCCGAGCTGCTCTGAAAGTAACTTCTGGGCATGCTCGGATACCATTTCGAAATTGTACAATCTCTCAATCAAGAGATATTCTGTATAAAAGTAATTAATAGAATGCTTTATTTCTATCAACTTTTATAATCTTGATTATTTGTATTCTTTAAATTCTTCAATTCACATTTCATTTTAAATATTTTTGGTATTTTAAAATGTGTCGATTGTACATAGAATTCTCATTTTATGCATATGAAAAATTAAAAACTGAAACCCATGCAGTTCTAGTAAGAATTTTAATTTTTGCTTGGGGAAATGTTTAAAGCATTTTCATTGTGACTTTTAAATTAAGGTATTAATTGTTTTTAAGCGATTGAATTTACTATAAGTGTAGTATAATATAAAGAAATTTTTAAAGTGTAAGTTTTGTCTTCAGAGTGTCATTGTTTTGTCTGCTATAATGGGAGGAAAAAAGATATTAAAAAAAGTGAAAATAAAAAAATGAAAAAAAAGAAAGAAAATAAAAAAAATGAAAAAAAAGAAAGAAAATAAAAAAATGAAAAAAAAGAAAGAAAATAAAATAAAAAAAAAGAAAAAAGAAAAAAATAAAGAAAGGAAAAAAAAAAGAAAAAAAATAGAAATAAAAAAATATTTAAAAAAATAATTGAAAAAATACAAAAGAAAAGAAAGAAAAAAAATGAAAAAAAAAATCAAACCACTCCCTTTAAGTGATATGAAATGTTTCGCAAATATTTTGATATGCTTTATCAATTTTGTGATTTTTAAATTGAATAGTTGATGTGTTATATTAAAAAAAAGTGTATGTATATGTTTTATTATATATATAAATTCCTTAACCTGTTAACTGGGTATGACGAAATATTTCAATGCGAAACGAATTGAACATAAGTTACTTACCCGGTTAACAGGTTTAAAAAAAAAAATTGCCTGCCATAAAAATTTTCAAAATACCCGAAGGTACAACATAATAAGTATTAAGTTTCCTTAATTTCTAGTCGACGGAAGCTAAATAATGGCTAAAAGGAAAAAAAAGAAGGGGAAAAAAACCCCCGCATTTATAACTTTGTTAAAAAATTACGAATACATTGCTATAATTGGACAATATTTTTGCGCTGCATGTGAAAAATGTGGCTCTAATTATATTTACCTATATTATTTCTTGATTATACGTTCTTATGATGTTTATAGTGTTTTTAATTTTCCTATTTTAAACTGAATTTTTCCTATTAAGTTTAATTTTTCCTATTTCAAGACATAGTGATAGTATATATCAGATGATATGTACTATCAGTAAATCTTGAAGAAATTAATAATTTTCAAATGTCATCACCCTTAGATTTGAGTATAATGGCAGACGATTTTTTTCTTTTGAAAAAAATTTTTGGAATCTTTATTAATACTTAAAAAATTTATTTATTTAAAAGTTCATTAATAAGAGAATAACGATAAACTTGAAATAGATATTATGCTATTTTTATTTGATATCATTTAAAAAAATTAAAGTTTTCCCTAAACAACAAAATAGAAACAAAGTTTTCAAAGATAATTTGTATTGATAAAGATGCAATTGCTTGTTACATGAAGTTGATTGAAGTGAAATTTATAGAATTTCTGAGAAAAAATATGAAATGATTGAATTGAAAAATGATTTATTTTATTATGAATATTATATTTCATTGGATAAAAGAATTATTTTGTGACACTATTATTAAATTTTCTAAATTACTTATTTACTTCAAAATTATAATCTATAGTTTTAAATGTCAGAACTGACTACTTGAGCAACCTCATCTTTTTTAAAAAATAGTTTAATTTTTGTATTTGCTCTTCATTCATTAATTGTAAACAAGACACATTTGCTTGAATCATATTTTTTAAAATGCTGTAATCACAATTTTGTTTGATAGCCACACCTTGTGTCTCCAAATGAAAATTATCTGGAATCGATAGGTAGCGATAATGACAGAAACCTCTTCTAAAATTTGAACAGTATTTCTCATCTTTTAATTTCTTACTTTACTTTGGCTAATTTTTTATTTTTATTTATTTATTTATTTTACGTAGAAGTATCAGACATATTTACAAATCATAAATATTCGCCCAAGTTCTTTGATTCCTTGCCATTTCAAATACAGTTCACTACATGATTAGTCAGATCATAAAACTGAATCTTGTCAAAATTCTATCGGTGAAGGCTCGTGGAATTACAAAAGTTTTTTATAGAAATTTTATCCGATATTGTTAAATGCAGCATAAAGGAAAGACAATTTAGCTCTATAAGCCTTTGCTATATAAGCTTTCTATATATTGGTATATAAGCTCTTCGCCTTTTTTTGTACTTTTCATATTATTTTTTTCAATAGAGTAGGAATTTTATCCAAACTGAATCAGCGTTCAAAACTGGCTTGTTGTGTATAATTTCGGTTCTTTATAGCAATGAGTTCTGTTCATCCCATTTTAAACTGAGATGAAGT
>JAPMOR010030457.1:19573-32340 GCA_026543865.1 Argiope aurantia | reverse complement strand
ATCGTCACCACATATTTGTGACTTGGCGGGAGAACGTTCCCATTGTATCCTTTTTAAATATTTGAAGACCATAGGATTTTACCCTCACATTTGAAATTTTTTAACTTTTATTATATTTGTTCTGATTTCTGTTATACTGGACTTTATGCTTTTAAGACCATTTTTCAATTATGATATTTAAAATTTTTATCTTTTATTCACATCTCTAACCACATGTTTTGGCGCAGCATGGCCATATGCGGCCCTTGTGTCATTAAAGCGGAAATAACGACAGCATTGTCACAGATCGACAGACAGACGGACATTTTCAAAAAATGCGTTTTCGAACTTAAAGAGGTATAGAACATGGAGATTCGTCAAAATCCCGATTTCAAATTTTTTGACGATTTCTATACTTTCTTTGTAATACGTATACGAGAAAGTAAAAACGCCTCGGCGCTATCATTCTTGAAAATGTTCTGCTTTCATTGCCCCTAATAATAAACCCCGGGGGGCACCTCGAAATGAGGATGAGATGTTCCCGGCATGGTGGTTGGATCTCGCCACCCTGGAGGGAACACTAATAGGTGGGGGATCTGACTCCTGCCATCGATGACGGGACGTACTTCCTTCGGGAAGGGTTGTACCGTGTCCGGTGACGGCCCTTAGGACTCAACCACAGTTCCCGCCAATTGCTGTTGTGGTGGTCCGGTCATTCAGTTTTATGGTTTAAATCCGTGTGCCTTCGGGCGGGTCGGAGAGTAAGTTGGTTGACTTGCACCTAATGATGCATTCAACTGTATCCGCGAACGCAAATGGTTCATTTCTCTCTCAAACATTCGGTTTATATTAACTATTTTTTTAAATTATTTTCAAACCTGTCATATATATAATAAATATTATTTAGTAATATTTTTACATGTTATAAATTAAAAATAGGAAATATATTAGTAATTATTCGCTAATAGGAAAAAAATATCGCTATAGATAATGTTTACTAAAATGAGTAAGTTTTCTGAATTTCAGATTAAAATTCTCTACATAATGAGATGAGAAGGGTGAAGCCGAAATAGAATATTTAAAAGCTTCGTTCTTCCGTCTAATTTGGGATGTTTAACAATTCAGTCATTTACTTCAATGATAGCTGAGATTTATTAACGAAATGTATCGTTATTTTAACTTTAGTTATTATTATCGTATGTTGAGCACTCAAAGAAATGTTTCTCAGTTTTTAAAAATATTGCCCTAAATAATAAATAATCTTTCATAAATGTCTCAAAGTAAAATTCTTATGGCTTAAAAAATTTATGTAATACTCATTTGTAATTTAAAAAAAATTCTGCTGGAAATAAATAATATGCAATAAAGAATTGCGGAATTTTAAACCGTTCCACGGCTATGAAAATGCTGTTTCCATTTTTAAATAGACATTTTAATTCAAGATAATATTTTAATGATTTAAGATTACTGAAATTTATTTTTGGGTTTGGTTTAAATAAAAATAATTTTTTAAAAAAATTGTTAAAATTCATGTTAGAACAACGAGTGAGGCTCTTAATACAAAAAAAAATAATTGTAAATGATTTATTTATGCAAATTTGTAACAATTTATGCCTGTGCAATACTGGAAGAAAAAAAAATTACAGTTAAATTACAAAATTACAATCTCCAAGTTACAATTAAAAATTTGCTGAGAATGGAATATTTTAAATAAAATGATTAAATCAAGTGTTTCTAGAAAATGTTAAAAACCTTCTAAAATTGTTTACATGAATGAAATTATCATTCAACGAATGAATAAAGATATTTGAAGCATTTTTTTTTCTGCAGAATTCAAGTAATTTGCTTTTTGATTAAAGATTAAAAAAAAGATCATACCTTTTCTTAAGTTCACATTTTTAATGTATATGGTATTCTTAAAAAAATTAAGATATAGGGTATATTTATTAACAAAAATTGGGAAGGAAAATTGCTCAAAAGCTAATTTTTAAGAATTGAATCTTTTTACTATATCTTCTCAGTTAATTTGTTTAAAAGTAAAAAATAGTAATCAGGATGCTTATATATATATATTGTTACGAAATTTTCTGCCGGGGTTCGTTTGGATAGTGGGAGTGATATGGTGTAAAGAACGCTCAATCAGTAGGCAGAAGTAGAATAAAAACAACGACGTTTATTTACACGAAGACACACAGGACAGCACAAAGCGACAACTATATACAGCATAGAGACGACTATCTTCAGCCGAGACGTGTAGCATACAACAGCAGCATACAACCAGAATCTACTGCAGACAGTAGCACACAGCTCAGTTCAGCACGAGCTTGACTCCGTCGCTTACGACTCCTCCGCTCCGTCTTCAGATTTCTCTGACTCTCGAACTCCTCTGCCTTCTACCTTCGAACTCGGACTACTGGCTTGACTTCTCTGGCAGCTGCAGCCCCCTTTTATAGGTCTCAGGAGGCGGGGCAAGAAGCCTCTCAACCAATCAGGAACGTTATTGGCGTATCTCGGTTCCTACTGGACGGATCGGGAAAATTCTTGTAGTTTCGGGTATTATCTATTTTGGCGCCAAAGTCTCCAAATTCGTCGTCAAGTCGCCAAATGGTCGCCAAGTTTGTCGCCAAGCTCCGGGACCTTTGACGCGCCACCTGGACTCTGTCCCATTCAGATGACTGTAAAACTTTCTTTCTATTGATGGAACAAACTATGCTGGGAAGCCGAATTGCAGGTTTGTAACAATATATATATATATATATATATATATATATATATATATATATATATATATATATATATATCTGTTAAGCATTTTGATTAAGCATTGCTTTAGTACTGCTTATTTTATTTGATAATCTAAAAATGATTAGTGTTTATTCAAAAAGACAAGGGATAGCTTTTTAAGTTATTTAATTTACCAATAGAATTAGTTTTCTATGTGAAAATAAATTGTAAAATCATTAAAATGCAACTGCGGAGATATTTTTAACCAAAGAAACTAAGCTGATATCCGGAATCAATCAGTTTACAGATCAAAGTCAAGTGTAAAATTTATGTCCTGAATAACCTTTTAATACTTCTCTTTTAGTTATCTTTAGCGGCAGTTTTGAACTTAAAGAATAAACACACGTGTCAAAATCGAGAATGATTTTAAAAAAATGATTAAAAAAAAAAAAAAGAAAAGGAGGGGGAAAAAAAAGAAAGAAAGTAGGAAAGAAAGCGAAGATGTTTTTGAAGCTGATGTAAACAGTACAGATAACTACCATGTGATAAATGGATTGTCAAAATTTAATCAGAAGAATCGATTGAGACTGCGAGAAAAGAAATTAAATTCGGTTCTTCGAAATCATCAAACTTTTTTTTGCACTTTTTTTTTGGGGGGGGGGGGCCATTTGGCAAGGTTGGCTTCGGAACCGGAGGGTTTCATGCCTGAGATCCGCTTCCACCGAAGAACCGTCATGTAAGCAAGCCAGCTGCACGTCAAATCTGTCGGGGACTCGAGCTGGTGCGATGTGGAAGTTTGGAGAAGGAGGGATTACCAACACAGGTGTCATTCTCGTCATCTGACCACGGTTTAAAATTATGAGTTATATCCCAAAATAGCCCTAGAGTGGCTTTAAAACGAGACGTTAACGCAACTAAGCTAAACATCTTTCTTTTTCTTTATGTCATAAGTTCTGATACAAGAGAAACGAAACAAAGAAAGAAAAACGCATTTTTGAACAGCAAAATTCAGAAAACAGCAATTCTACAATTTTTAAAGTAATTTTATTAAATTAGAAATAAAAAAAATAATGAAAAAATTCGAACGTCCAATCCGAAATATTTTAGCACTATAAGGTTTTGGGACTGCTTTTCCTGTCTTGAAATTATTTTTAAATATTTAATCTTAATTATGTAACAGATAATGCACATACAAAAAATGAATCTAATATCATTGGATCATGAGTAATAATCCAATAACTAAAACAACCAAAAGAATTGTTATAAAATATACTTGAAATTAATTTAAAAATTTATAATAATTGTAAAAAAGAATATCGAAATAAAATTAACAGCATTGGAAAACTTAATTATTGAATTTTAATATTGTGTAAAACGAGTTTTAAATATTTATATGCTCCTAAATTATTGCAGAAGAATATAAAATTTTTGATTAATTTTTAATTAAAAATTTGTTTATAATTCTGAAATATTTCTTAGTACATACCTACAACATAATAAGTGCGGCTGGTAATTCGGAATTAGACGATCTATTACAAGAACATTTTGAACGATTTTTTTTTATATCGTATATCACAATTTACTAATGTTATGGCAGTCTATAAACCTTATCATCCTTTAGGTAGATGTATCAATAATAATTCAATTAATAATTATTTAATCTGAAATAAATACTGTAGCCTAAGGTTATGTTAATATTCGCGTTCTACACATCCAAAATCTGCAGCAAAACCACTGAAATACGATAAAATCAGTAAGATATAAATTTCACGTTTGTTGCTATAATTAACTTGTTTAATGGGTAAAAATGAAATTGGAAATGCTAGTATATAGAATTGATGCAATCAGGTAAACTTAACTTCAAAAAACTACAACAACAACAACAAAAAATACTAGGGGGGTGAGGGAAGGGAGAATGAGATGAAACGAGGTTTATGTAGGTCGCAAAATAAAATTTCAAAGAAAATATGTTTTATTAAGAAAGATAAAATAAACTACTTTTAATAAAATTAATGCTTTTTATTAAAATAAATATTTTCTATGTATTGGGTTGTTCGGAAAGTCATTTCGTTTTTTTTTTTTTTTTGTGGAAATGAAAGACAGTTTTCGTATAATGAACAAATACTTTATTAAATTATATATTGGCCGTTCTGGTCCAACACCTTTTGCCATCCTTCTGGTAGTAGCATCATTCCACGCTCATAAAATTTTTGGTCTTTGCTGCCAAAAAACGGATCCAGGTGGTTTTTGACCTCCTCATTTGAGGTGAAGGTTTTACCGTCTAAAAAATTGAGCGAACCAGTTCTGGCACTGGCGTACTGTCAACACACCTTCTCCATACACATCGGTCCATTTCTTTCTGGCTTGAGCAGCATTTTTACCCTTTCTGTAGTAAAACAGTAAGATATGTCGAAAATGCTGCTTATCGCTCTCCATATTTAACGGGCACCAACCAAAACCTACTGCGTAGAATAAATTGGAATTTTTTACACACAAGCCTTGCTATATGAGCTCTCAAAGCATATAAAAATTATATGGCCTAAATGTGAAGTTGGGTGCAAAAAAATACAATTAAATCCTCTGTCGGGAAAAAACGAAATTACTTTCCAAACAACCCAATATATAAATCTTATTATTTGTTTTTTTAGATTAAATTTATAGAATTTAACATAATTATATGATCATTTTCACATAGTATATGGTGGTTGATATTAGTTACAAAAAATCCTTTTTCCATTTCCTATAAAGTGTATAATTTCGGCAGATTTTAATTAAGCTGTTATACCATAACATCAATTCGAGGATTTTTATCATGAATCGTGAATAGTATTGCCTGGAGGTAATATTTTAAAAGGATATGTCAAAGTGAATGAAAATTTCCTCTTCATATAAAAAGTAGCATTATTCTTTAATCTATTTTTTTTTGTAAACATCAGATAAATATTAAAGTTTTTTTTGACCAATTTGATAAAAATGATACTTAAAAAAGTGTTGAGCCATTTTTTTGAATCATCATCTTATGCTGAAATGTCAAATCATCTGATGGGTTAAATTTTGGGGCAATAATATAAATAGCAAAAATAAATTAGACTTATATCAGAAATTGAAAAGTTTGGCAGATAAAATTGCAGTGTGGTGGAATGTAGATCATTATGATCCGGGTAGTAGAAGCAACAGGACGTATGTTTTCGGAAAATTTTTTTAATAATCACATTTCACACTAAACAATAACAAAGACAAGACATTCTTAGCAAAACAACATACCATCTCATTGTCATTACAACCGCAATGCACTATGGGATGCGTACCTAATCAGGCATCGCCATCTATTGTCCAAAAGAGAAGATAGGGAAATGCAACCGCTACAGCAGGAAAAACATGCTTGACGTCAGACACGCATACATGCCTTTAAAGCGTGACGCTTTCTAAAACTTCACAGATGAAAGATATACAAAAAGGGAAAGAGAAATTTTGGCATCTGAAAGTAGCTTGTAAATTTTGGGAGAAAATTTAGATGATGTACTCCCACAATAAAGAACGCTAAGAAAATTCTAAAAAAGGAATTCACGATTGGCAATCTTAAATATTTGACGACGATAAAGCTGGGAAAGAGATTAGTGAAATTTTAATCCATTTTCTTAAATGGTATAAGAGTTGCTTAATGCACAGTTTAGTTATATTAACGCCCCTTTTTAAAGCAACACTAGAGCTATTTTGGGAGGAACCTCGTAATTTTGAACCTCGGTCACCTGAACTGGTACCACCTCTCGAAACTTCCACACCGCACCAACGGAAGGGCGTTTGGCCCCGAGGAAATCGGCGTGCACTAGACCCGCTTATACGACGGTTCTTCGACGGAATCGGGTCTTGAACCTAAAACCCTCCAGTTCCTACGCCAATACCTCGCCATCAGGCCACCGCGGCCCTTGCTTAGTGCACATTTAAAAAGAAATGAGAGAGCATCTGGACAAAAATGTCGAGAAACCTGATTCTGCTAAATTAAATGGTGTCAAATGCTAGTCAAATGATGCCAAACGTCTTTTTTGTTGGTATGATATGAAAGTTCAGAATGACAGGGATTCGTCATCTTCATAAAATGACAATTTTCATTAAAAATAGTCCTGTAGTTAATTCGAAATATGAATAAAATTCATAATTATTTCTTTTAAGCTTTCATAATTATTTCTTTTAAGCTATAAATAAAAAGAAAGAAACCTTTACTGGAAGTTGAGAATTAAATCATTAGAATTTGAGACATTTTATATTTTCTACCTCGTGAAGCAAATATTATAATCTCTATTTCAATTGTTTTCATGTCACATTTCTATTATTATTTATTAGAACTCACTTTAAAAATATCTATCCATCACAGTTCCTAATTACATTTCTTAGTTTATAGTGAGTACCATCTGCTTTGTCATGCACTAGCAGCAAATAAAATTTCTTTGGGCTAAATCACAGATTTTTATCTATGAACCAGGCAAAATCATATTATAAATCACTCCTCGACGAGTCAAATTTTTAAAAAGTTAATGAATTGTGATCAACAGCAATGTGTTTGGGTTAATTTATCATTAAGTAAGAAACGGCAAAGGCGAAAAAAGATTTAAAACAATGACATTTCAATACAAGCACTTCAATACATTTGTTCCAAAGGTTTCTTTTAGTAGTAGTAAAAAAAGTGTATATTATTAGTGATTTCAAGATTTTTAGATTAAGTAAATCTTACTTTAACATTTGGTGCAGCTTATCCAAATTCTGGTAATTCTGTAACAATGCTTCACGCTGATTTAGTTTTTTGGGTACACTGCCATTCTGGTTAAAAGCAGAACCAGCAAAGACAACGTGCTGTTGAATGACATATGGTGCATGCCGTTACATTTGTTATGTGGTTTTATTATCGTATCTACTGATTTATTTTTAAGTAAATATGAATGAAGATAATGTTCGTATAAAGACTTACTGCCTTTATTTCAGAACTTTTACTGTCGCCATCGAAAAGTCGATTTGAACTTTCTCGTATACGAAGTATAGAAGGGGCACGGTGGCCTGGTGGTAAGGTCTCAGCTTCGGAACCTGAGGGTTTCAGGTTCGTGACCCGATTCCACCGAAGAACCGTCGTGTAAGGGGGTCTGTTGCACGTTAAATCCATCATGACCAAACGTCCTCCCGCTGGTGTGGTGTGGAGAGGGGGGTGCCAGCTCAGGTGTCGTCCTCGTCATCTGACTGCGGTTCAAAATTACGAGGTCCGTCCCAAAATAGCCCTAGTGTTGGTTTAAAGGGGACGTTAATATAACCAAACGAAATATAGAAGAAATATTGTAATCGTCAAAAAAATTCAACATTTTGACGAATCTCCGAGTTTTAAACTTTCCTGAGCTCGATTTTTTTTTTGGAAAATATCTGCCTGTTTGTGATAATTCTAAAACATTTTCAACTAGATGGAGGAAATTTGATTTATGATCTTTATATAAAATTTATAGAATTCTGTCAAATTTTGAACAGAATCTATTCAAAGGAAGTCTGTATGTTCCGTTCGTCTAAGTGAATTAAATTGGTTTGGTTTGGTTTGGTTTAGTTATATTAATGTCCCGTTTAAAGCAACACTAGGGCTATTTTGGGACGGACCTCATAATCTTGAACCGCGGTCAGATGACGAGGACGACACCTGAGCCTGGGGAAGTAAGCGACACCTGAGGATATAATAGATTTACAGGAAAGTTGCTGTAGCTTTTTCAGTAGCTTAAATTGTCTTACATAAATTATTGAGGAAAATAGTTTAATTCATTTATCTCTCTTTACTTTAAAGATTAACTAAATAATATTATCATATTTGACAAACAAGAGTTTAGTTTAGTTATATTAACGTCCCGTTGTAAAGCAACACTAGGGCAATTTTTGGACGGACCTCGTAATTTTGAACCGTAGTCAGATGAAGAGGACGACACCTAAGCCGGCACCCCCCTCTCCACACCACACCACACCAGCGGGAGGACGTTTGGTCATGACGGATTTAACGTGCAACAGACCCCCTTAAACGACGGTTCTTCGGTGGAATCGGGTCACGAACCTGAAATCTTACCACCAGGCCACCGCGGCCCCTAAATGAATTAAAGTGAATCAAACGAAGTGAGCTAGATAGATAAAATTGGGTACATATCAATATTGTAGACAAATTTAGAGCCAAATTCAATAAGGGGTTGAACGTCTGTCTGTTCGAAAGCATGTAAACGCGATAACTCAGAAACGCAATGGCTTAAACATATAAAAATGAGTATGGAATTTTGTGACCGCAATTTTAGTTCTGTGCGAAATTTTACTTCCGTGTGTATTAGTCGCTTTCCAGAAATTTATAATCTAGAAAAGGACCCTCACTCTGTAAATTGAGTAAAAATACTAACTTTTCAGGGCACTGATCAATATTTCAATGTTACTGTTCATCATTGCTATACAAGTTATTGGTAGCCTTACCGAAGGTTCAAAATTTCATCTGGGCTGAATGAGATAACTTTATGCAAAAAAGTTTTGGGGAGACCACTTTTGCTGGTTTATGTTAATCATAAGAAACCTATTCGTTTTAAAGTGCGAAACTTTAGTGTGTTCAATTAAATTTCGAAATGAAATTGCTCTGTACTTAAGTTACTTCAAAACTAGTAAACAGATACAAAACATGCCCTTAAGTTTGAACTTCGAGAGTCTTGTGCCCTTAAACATCTGCTCTGTCAATTTAAATTAAGTAATGATTAGAGAGCCCGCCCTTTAAACGTTAGGAAAATTATCGCATTTTCATTTTCACCTTCAGCTCTGAAGAAAAGTTTAATATCGAAATACGAGAAGCAACAAGAAAAGGTATTAGATTAATCTTTCTCATCCGGTTTGGAAATAGACTGTAGGCATGTACCTTGCACCTGCTGTGTTGCTCGCCATGAATAATTTAGTACTATTGCCCTCCAGATCCAACAATTTAACCTTTAAGTATTCGCATTACGTTTAAGATGCAGCGTACCGCATTATCGTAGTTCCGTTTACATTGACTATACTAGTGGTTAGTGTTAGGAGAACGCGGTCATCATTAACTCAACTAAGATAAATATCTAAATTTTGGGAACTGAGAAATTTTCGTTAAAACAGTATGAAGGAAAACTTTACATAGTTATGTATAAAAGCATAGGATGAAATTTTGGTACATGGTACAGTTTAAAAATTATAATTTGGCTCGGTATAAGAAAAAAAAAATATATATAGAAATCAAAAGCCACTCGGCTTATTATTAAAAAAAGTTTTTTTTAAAAAACAGTTTGACTCTTTTAATAGTTTTTAAATCTCTTAATTTGTAACTGCATTTAGCTGATGAGGGCGACATCTGAGCCTTCGTCATCCTCCACCCCAAATGTTGGCACGGCTCAGAATCGGTTTGAGCACTGGAGCCCTCCTGTTACAAAATCCATTTAGAACTAAGCCTCCATAGCTACACCATTTTTCGACGAAAATAGAAACAATCCTCTTATGAAAATGGCCAGGGTTGCCTGATATCGTGGCTTCATGTCTAAAACCCAATTAAATTCAGATTCACTGGATACCTTGCCCTGATGAACTTCAAATATGCCAGGATTCATTACTCTCCACTTTATCTAGTATGCAAGTTTTGAGATTTGTTCCTGATTCACTTATATTAATCGGTATCTTTTCATAATTCCGAATTTGACTGTAAAGCGCCCATTTTTTAATACCAAAATTGGAGTTTAATAACCTCAAACTAAATGAAACTTTTGATGTATTGCCAAAGTAAATTGATAATGATTTTTATTTAACAAAAATCACCTAGTACTTATTTGATATTTTCTTCTTAAATTACTTTTGAATAAGTATTTTGTTACTGAAACTTCACTTTTGAACCCTTATAAATATGTTTATAAGCATTATCTTAGAATCCTTTAAAAAAGAAAAGTTAATGCTGCAAGATGAAGCTATAAATTGGATCACCCCCCCCCCCCCCCCTTTTTTAGGAAAAAGCTGAAAGTAGGAATTTTTTTTTCTTTTTTTGATATTTTACCTCTTGGGGGGGGTGGGGTCTGAAAATGGTCAGCCTGCCTTTTGTGAACATCCATCGGATTCATCTGCTTTCGTTTGTCCTTCATGAATTTGAATCACCGCTAATTAAAAGAAAATAATTTCTCGAAGTTACAATTTTGACATTTTGAACATCTGAAAACTGCTAACTTGCTAAACTTGGATGGAGACAATTTTTTCCTGGTACCTTTTGACTTTCTATAACTACTTTTTGATTCATTTTAACTCACCAATAAATGGAAACCTTAATTTGACTGGATTAGCGAAATTGGAGTTTTTATAAGGGACTAGCTGGTATACGGCCGTTGTTGCCTCAGAAGAAATAATTTGGTAAATTATTTGGTATCATTCGAAATTTAAAATGGCTGTCTTGTTTAATTAGGGATTAAAGAAAGAATGATATTAATTTTCTTATCGGCAATGAATACATTAACTGAAATTTAATGATTTATAGAGAAGTACAAATAATATTTATTCTATTTTTGACATTATTTATTATTCAAGAGTTTTAGGGTTGGCAATATTTTTTTGTTTTTCCGCAAAAACAAATATTTTTTGTTCTGCAAAAACAAATAAATTTCTTGGCTGACAGATTCGTAAGTATCCAACATACAATTAGCTATGTGAGAGAAATGCATTTTCTAGGTTCAATCCGTACACTTGAAGTGATTAACTGTGATCCTTGTTGCTGGCCATCAAGAATGCGAGTCGAATGGGGAAGTGCAGTCGTTTGAAATCAAGAGGCATGTCGGTGGGAATAATGGGAATGCGTGGAATGAGGACATTTTCACCAATAGACTTTCGGTTAAGAATAGTTGCTTCATTTCTTGCCGCATATTGGACTTTTCATTTTGATGCGCGTAATCAGGTAGTATATAAACGTTGTTTTTCGATTCTTGCCGTATATTGATCTTGAGATTATGAAGTATGTGAATTTGCAATTCGTAAAAGATCTGCTTCATTTCTTGCTTGCCGTTCCTCATTTGTTTGGGAATCTCTAATTTACTTATTTCTACTTGCTGCGCTGTTAGATCTATTAAGTGACGAACGTATGGGGAAATATTTTTTGTCGAAGCAATGAAGACAATATGCGCTTGTATAACCGAAATATCGTTTGACGATTCACTGAATAAATAGAAAAAATTATTGTTTGCCCTGGAAAATTTCCATTATATATAACTTAACTTGATCTGCATCGATAATAATAATTTTATTTTGAATGTATGTGATAAACTCTGATTAATATGTACGGTTTGGCGCAGACAAAATATTGTGCAAGTTGAATGACAACATCCTGCGTAGATGACTATTCATTAATGAGAAGAAAAAAAATTAGAGCTTTCAGTAAATATTTCCGATTTTATTTCACTCACATTGATTGGCATCAATCATAATAAATTTATGCTTGTCTTTTGTCAACTGAGGTATTAAAATATAACCTTCGAGCAATTGCCAGAAATAAGTTGACCAAGTTTCATCCAATCGGTTGAATGCTACGGCAACGCACAAGATACGAACAAACAAAAACTCATTTTTATATATTAGATTACACAAGTTTTAGGAGAAAAAAAGGGACATTTTCTTTTTCTTTTTTTTAAAAGGATCTATATGCACTTCAATCTTGCAGTATTGATTTTTTCGCTTTTAGAAGATTCCGAGACGATGCTTATAAATGATGTTCAAAATCGCAGCTAGGTAACAAACATTTTATTTATAGGTAAATTTAAGAAGAAAATAAGAAATAAGTACGAAATAAAATATGATAAAGGTGACTTTTATTAAGTGAAAATCGTTATATATTTACTTTGTCAATGCAACACTTTCATAAAATTTCTTCTTTTTACATCCAAACTTATGAAATTTCCTAATTAATTTCTAGAATTTTTCATTTCTTTTCAGCTGTGACCTATCTTTGAAAGTATATTATCTGTGGAGTGGCTGTTGTTGCATTACTTTTATTTCCTTTTTATATTGTTAGCCATTCATTGCTAAAC
>JAPMOR010030457.1:0-10849 GCA_026543865.1 Argiope aurantia | reverse complement strand
TGTGTGTGTGTGTGTGTGTGTGTGATAATTCCAAATTATCTACGTTCTTAAAATAATTTCCTAATTACTCGAACCCGTCTTCACTGTAACTTTAACTACGGAGTTGCGCGAGCTATTAATTTTTCCACGATGGGGTTTTACAAATTCTAAAACTATAAAAGATTGAAATTCTTTCTCACACTCGCTATTTCATCTCTTCTGCTTATCTATCGGCCTACCACATTCCTCTTGACATGACTTTCGTAAAGAAAACTTGGTAGAAGCTATAAATCGAATAATGTTCTTGAAATTATAAAAAAATGAAAACCATTAAGAAAATTCAACGATTGCTTCTCCAAATCGAATTTCACACCCACACGCACCCCTCTGCAAGCACACACACACGTTTGAATGTGTGTATATATAACTATCTCATATAATTCTTATGTATATATATATAGCTTTGCTCTAGATCAATATATTTTTAAGTCTTATAACGTTTTAAGACACGTAATGTTGCCTTCATAAAACATTTACTTGCTGTTCAAATGACTGTACTAAACTTATAAAATAATTATTTGCTGTTCGTTAATTATAATAAAATTGTCGTATCGCCTTCTCCCATGTTGTCTGATCCTCGGCCTACCTCTTCTAAATTTTGAATCACTTGGTACGAATCCAACAAACACTGGAATTCCATTTTCCTCCTTTCAGTCATTGCGATAATAGACGTTTTTTCATACCGTCGTTTTAATTGCTGTCACTTACAATCCTATATTTCTTTTCTTTTTTATTTTGTTTATATGCTTGATGGGAAAATACATCCTTGGTTTTTTTTCTTCCGAGATCCTCTCACTTCGGTAGAACTGGAATTCTGTAATGTATTGACTGCTTTATATTTGTTGTGACTGAAGTAGACCTTTTTGTATAAACTATTTTATTAACTTTATGTACACGGAGCTTTTCAACAACATAAACATGGATGAATTCTAATTCTGCTATCCTCTCTGTTGCTAATTTCACCAACTCAATAATTAATTAGAAAAGACAACAGGAAGGGCGAAATCCAAGATGCATAACAACGATATTATTATAGTTATCAATTTGTCACAATTTCAACTGTTCTGTATTTAAATTGAAATCGATTCAAACTCAGTTACCTACCTGAATTTATTTTGGATATATATAAACAATCTTAACAAACCCAATAGTGCCATAAAACAGAACAATGTTTCTTTGCAATATTCAGAATTCCAAATGTCATATCAACAATATTGTACAATATGCAACAATATTCAAAAATCACCAACATTTTAAAAAGCATTACCTCCGTAAAATTCTGACACAAAATTATTTTTTAGTTTAATAATTTATTTAATTTGTAATTTTAATCCAAAAGGTCTCTGAAACTATTTTTTATTAATAAACTGAATATTGCGGTAAAAGATATAGAAAATTCTACTTTGAACAATATTGTGAAAACTATATTATAAATTTTATATTTAATATCATTGATCAAAGTTATTGACTAAATTGTAAATTCTGCGTTTAACAACGTTGATAGCACTGTGAGGACATTATGCTGTAAATTCGGCAGATCGGATGAACTGGATGCATTTGTAGATAAAATAAGCTGACAAATCATTTTTCAAACACAGGCAGGAATCATAAATTTGAAATTTATTTTCTTTCACCTGGATCCTTTCTTAGTAATATCAAGATCTACATTATTTTTTTACTCTTCTTCTATAGGATCCCGATGCTTAAGTGTAATTTTATTTTCAACCAATAAATCTAGAAAGTAATATATTTAACAGACATAGACAAAAAATTTTAATATACAAATAATTCAAACTCTCATTGAGTAGAATTTTTTTTCAATCCACACTTTTCAATTTTTTTAACAACATTGATACATTTTTCTGTCATTTTTAACACATTAGTTTCAGGTTTGAACCTTAGTAATAATTAGAATTGTGTATGTAAGTATCGTTCCTGCCAAGGCAAGGATAGAACTTCTTTGGAAATAAATGATATCACATCCAGATAACACAAAACTAGATTTTTTTGACAGCTGTTTCTCGACACAGGACTCATCACCTTTCCCAACAAAAACTAATCTTTCCCTCATTTTCTTACGAAACGCTTCTGTTAACTTTCCTGCCTCCAACGGTATTCTCCCTGCTACCCATAAGCTTGCCAAGAGACCTCCAGATGAATTCACTAACATTAAAATCCATTGAAATAACATCACAAATCTTTGGGTAAGAAAAACGCTAATGATGATGGCTAGGACAGCTATACAGTTTGTGAAATGTGCAATAAATATTAAGAACGTTGGCATAGAAAATACAACTTGCATGAGGTGAATGATATCAACGATTTTTGACTGACGCCTCAAGATTTCCGTTTGCCGTTCAACTGTAAAAGATTGGGGTGAATACTTTTGAATATCTCTTGTAAGATTATGCAATAATCTAGCTATACACTGGCAGAACATGCAGTATAAGAATAATGAAAAATTTGCCCACACGGGATGCAAAAAGAATGCAAAAAAAATCTTAATAAATCGAAATATTGTGCCAATGTAAGGGTTATTTAGTTCATAGCCATATATTATCATCGGAATTTCCATTTCTGATTGTTGCAGTACATGTAGAATGGACAATTCAAAAAGCGTACCAAAGATGAAGAATAACAAGAAAATCTGAAACTTTGTGAGGAAGAACGGATGAGCTTGTTTAAGTGCGATCAGAAGTTTAGACATGTACTTCTTGTTTCTCTTGAATAAATACCAAGTGACTGAACTTAACATAAAGCTTGCTGAATGAAGCAAAGATACTCTATTGTAAAAATTACCAGATTGAGCTTCAACGAGGAGTTTCAAATTGTCAGAATTTATCACAATCGAAAGGGCGAAAAACACATAAACGATTCTTTCTCGCTTACCAGAATCTGTGAGGAGACCTATCCAGTAAAGAATCCCTAGAAGAAAGTTGAGCTTGCGACTATATTTAAGAAACCATTTATGTTTTGAAGAAAAGTCATACTGATATTTTGTCTTTGAATGAACCGATATTAAAAGATTAGAATTTTCCATTGTATGGTAAATATGAAATATTTCGCAGAAAACTCAATTTAAAATTAAAGTATATCTAAAACTTCAAAATATTTTTAAAACATTTTCCTACTTTATAGAAAATACTCCAAGATTTCTTTTCACCAAGCCAAGAAAATTGTGGATACATTTGTTATTCGATTTTTGACACGATTTACTGGGAAAATATCACAAGATACAAGTATCTTAAAGAATTGATGAACACTTTTTTTCCTCCTAGAAATGTATACAAAAATCACCACTAAAATGAATTATGTTATCCTTTGTTTCTTTCTGCTTTTAAAATCGGTCAAATTAAATGGCATATGTTGAGGGAGAACAAACTTAAAAATCCCTCTTTGAAAAACCCATTACATTCTAATAATTATTTTGCAACGATTCCTTTAGATTAAATTAATTTGGTGACAGTTTCGTTGCTTTTATACTTATATCAGTTGGCAAATATCTCAAGTTTTTAGAATATGGTCTTCAAATATTTCAGCCATCAGAATCAGTCAAGTCATCAGAATTTTTGACGATTATTTAAGCATGTAATTCTTTACATCATAAGGCTTTTATCTAATTTGCATCCTAAGTTCTATCAAACATTAAAGTGAAAGGACATTCTATGAGAATTACGTTTTGTCTTCATCATACGGAACAGATTTCGAATGGCATATGTAGTATAGGAACAAGAATAAAATTGAAAATTTCAGCTTTCAAGAAGCATATTTATTTGCCATTTAATTTTTTAAAAACAGGCACTTCATATTTCTGGCAACCTTCACCCATTAATATCTAAAGAAAGATAAATATTTAGGTTTACTAGTGGCGGTATAATAGGTTTTGTTCAAAAGCATCATGTAAAAGTCGCAGGATGAATTATTATAATGATATTTGAAAATAAAATATTGTGCTAGTTTTACTTCTCTAAAAGTTTAGATTACAAATAATGAGACTTCTTTCAGAGGTGGTGTTGATGCGTGAAAAAGAAATATATCGATATATATATGCGTCACACATGGTCATAGAAATATGTTTTCTTAATGTTTTCAATGAAGTCAAAATAAAAAACATCTTTTTTCATAAGCAAAATAAGGTAGTAAGTCAATAAGGCAGTGAAAAGTATTTGTTCACTATCATAAAAGCTGTCAAAAGCATTTGTAAACCATGGCAGAATACAATATTTATTATCATAAAACCATTTTATCCGCCGTTTTTCATGAGTTTTTGTTAAATATTTTTTTTGCTGATAATTCTTCTTTTGTCAATAACATGATTCTTTATGAAATCAATTAAGTGTCATTTCAATCTGGCAACATGAACTTTTCTGTTATATATAAAAGGTTTTGCCATAAAATAGGTCTTTACTTACGGGACAAAGTTGATAGAGATAATTTACGATAAATAATTTACTTTTCATTTTCGAAAATAATTGTTTTTTTTTGAACTGATTACTTCTTATACGTGAATAAAGAACAGATAATTATAAAAATTCTTTTGAAATTTCCCATTCTAGGGAAAGTGGAGATCAATATATTTCAACTGATCAATATCTTGACAGCTTAGATTATAATATTCATTATCGATTAGTCTGCACATCAATATTTGTAGCTTATTCTGTACATCAATAGAATTCATAGCGGACAAAGAATAAATTCATAAATCACCAGATACATCACCTTATTAATTCAAATTTGAAATACACTGCCTATTTTCCAAAAGAAGGAAGGAATGTAATAACGTAACGGAATAAACGTAAAACATTTTTTATAAATTTTCAATTTGATATACAGTTAGTCCCAAAATTGAGTATATTTCTGATCATACAATATACTTTTTTACTTAACAGACTAAATTTTGCTTTAAGAAAATTGTGTTTTTTACTAATGGTACTTGCCCTGATCCTTTCCAGTATGTGAAGAGAAAAATTATGTAACAATGTATTTTTATATAAAAATAAATAAATATAGCACTTAGCCGAAAACAAGTGTCACAAAAATGAGAACATAGTATTAAAAATTTTGTTACTATAAACATGTTGATAATTGGTTGCAAAACCTTTTGCTTAACCTACAGCTTGCAATAGCTTAGGTAATACCGACAATACCGCAGCTGGCAACAACAATTAATTTTTTGGTTTTACCAGTTGAAATTTTACCCCACTCTTCCCTTAAGACTTTCTTGAGATCTTCTTTACCTGTCACTTCATGCTCATGGATGGATCATAAATGTTTCTACAACATTTAAATCTAGAGATTGGCTTGGCATGTGTAGCTGTTAGTTGCAGTGGTAAAACATATATAACTTGATAATTCTTGCAATATGCATCGGATTGTTTTCTTGTTGAAAGATGAAGTTTTCCCTTGTCCTAATTTATCCGCACTTTTTTTAAGCTATTCTTTACAATGTCAAGTTATACCAATCTATTTACAATGCGTAAAAAAAAACTACTCCTTTTGCTGACATACAACTAAAAATGAAGATGGATCCACCCAATAATTTACCATCTTTATTGTGTTCTTATTTAACCTTCCTTTACATTTTATATAGTCCAATATTCTCACATAGATTAAATTTGTTTTCGTCAGAAAAAATAAAATTGTTCCAGAATGATTCTGGCTTTCAAATATGTTCTTCTGGAAAAAAGTCTCTTTTCTGGGTTCGGAATTAATCAGAATCTATTGGCGCTCGACCATGAAATCCTGCATTCTGAAGAAAACTTCTTACAGTTTCAGCTGAAATCTTTTTATCAATTGTTGAGAAAATCGATATTGCAAGATTTGGGGTGCTTATCTTTGGAGTTGGATATGCTTCCTCTTTGCAATAACACTTAAAATTTCTTCACATCCTCTTTCTGAAATATTGATCACACATACAGTTTTACGATATTTCTGTAGTATTTTTTGGAAACAAGTGGCTTTTTTCCGCTTAATGAAGTGATTTATCGAAGATTAAGCCATGAAGTGATTTATCGAAGATTACCATGATTAAGCCACCACTTGATTATTAAACAATGTAGTACATTCTCAAGAGTCTCCTAGAATTAATTACATGGGTTATTAAGGCGAAAAAAAAATAATTACAATTGTAAAAAATAATTATTCTGTTTATATGCTTCGAGTACAGTTGTAGAATATTTTGAAGAATAACAGCAACAAAAGAAAAAAAATGGGTGATTACCTAACAAATTTTTTCGACGCATACACAATTTTGTGTTTACAACATGAAAATTATATAATTAAAATATTCTGAAAACTTCATATTTGCTTTTAGCTCAATATACTTCTTAATATAAACTTCTTAAAATATTAAACGATAAGTTTGTATTATATTTTTACACCTTTAAAGAAGAAAATGATTGTTGTATACTTAATTATGAGACTCATTTTAAGAAGTATCGACAATTAAGTTTGCACTGTAATTGTGATGTCAATAGAATACATTCTATTGAAAAAAGCCATTGCAAAAAATAAGAAAAATCTGTCTTAAAGCTCATAGTTATTAAATCAGATTTATGAAAAGTACGCTTTACACTTAAATAAAAAAAAATGAAAAATAGAAAAACTTTTCTAATTTAAGGTTTTTACACAGTTCTTTTAGGATAAAAATTACTTATTTTCTTGTTAAATATGCATAAAAATTTCAATGAAGTTATTATTTTTAAAATGTCAAGTTTTATTTTTAAATTTCTTCTTTTTATAGTGCGGTGCATTGTTTTACGCTCTTAAATACCATCAAAAGGATAATTTGTTTATTTTGTTTCCAAGAAATTTCAGCTATAAACATGTTTTTTTATTAGAGAAAAAAAAATAGAAAAATTCTAGAAAACTATGAGTTAATCCCATATTTGAAAGACAAATGTTTTTTGCATAAGAACATTTATGCATTGCAGCGTATGGAAATATGATTTAAAAATTAATTAATTTGAAATTTGCAGTTATTTTCATCACACACTAAAGTACATTCTAAAAATATTTCGTTATTTATAACATTTCGCTCATGAACAAAATAATTGTATTTTTGTGTAGAATAATATATTTCGGCTTTAAATTTACACAAATTTTAAATCTTTGTATATTTGCTTGAAATTAAATTGTTCTAGCGATGTTACAGAAAATATCTCCTAAAAATATTAGATATTTGAAAAAAAAATTAAATTGGCATGTACATATTATACATTTATAATGATTCATTATAAATGTTATACATTTATAATGATTAACTAAATTGTAAATGTACATATTATACATTTATAATGATTAACTAAATAGCATCAATTTACAATTAAAAATTTTTACTAAATTTCTTGTTACCCTTCAGTAATGCATTTTAAATGAAGCCTTCCCTTACAGACAACAACCCATCAATAACTTAATCTATTTAATGTGCAAAAATTTGAGTTCCTGAAAATTTCAAAAGGAATTTTGAATAGTTATGTAATGTGAAAATATTTATTTTGGAATTTGAAGGGAAGAAAATAATTAATTGAAGAAAAAATGCTCTGCTTAAATAAAGTTTATTATCTCTTTTTAACAGGTTTTTTTTTAATGATATATGATATTACGATTAAATTACCATTAACAAAAAAAATATATTACGTAACTAAAAATTTAAAAGAGATGGCGAGTGAAAAAACATTTTGTATAAGAATAGTTCTCTTAGAAACGTTTTGATGCTTTTTTAAGAAACATTGTTAACCAGAACATGTCTATTTAAAAACTCAAGTTTGAATTTGCAATGAATGAATTTAATAGTTCTTTTTTCTTCATTTTTTATAATGCTAAATATTCATATTAGTATTATGAAAAATATTTAGGTCAAGCTTTTAAGCTTCTTTCCAGTAAACGAATTTACGCTATACTTAAGTGTAACGAATACGCTATACTTAAAACAAACTTATATAAAATGTTAGTTGTATTTTTAGAGGTACGTTCTTTACATTTTTCTGTGCCTTTCTTTCTGTGCCTTCATTTTGGATTGAAAGTAGATGATTTATTTTAAAGATTTAGCATCAACATAATGCATATGTATACAAAACATTAATTGTCTCTACATTGTAGATATCTGAACATATCATTTTTCTTCAAATTTTGTTCATAATCACAATGGAGTTTTAGAAGGATTTAAGAGTATTAATTAAGTAGTTGAGGTTTTTAATTAAGGACATAAATAATATACAAAAATCAACAAAATTAAAAGCAATTTTTTTTATGAAACTAGCTTATTAAGAAAATATCTTCTGGGGAGAAAAAACAAAATTTATGAAGCAGATACTCGACATTTAGAGTAGGTAGATAGTTCTACATCTAAAACACAAATGAAATTATCTGAAAATAGAAATAACTACTTATTTATAGTTCATTAAAATGGAATAAAATGGAACACCACAGAAAAATTATGAATCCGTTCTTATGACTTTATCAAAAAGCAGATCACGGATTTTTTTTCTGAACCTGAATTTAGTCCAAGAATTGACTTCTCGTGCCGTGAAATATCCCAAGGGATAGAGTTTTTTTTTTTTTTTTTTTTTTTTTTTTGTAAAACAAGAACTATTGTACGCAATATAAAAATAGTAAATTCAACTATTAAGAAATTCTTAAAAGGGTTTAATAAGATACTATTTAAAGAAAATTCAAATACCAAAAATCAATAAATGCAAAGTATAATAACGTTAAATTATCAAACTTTTAAGAAAATTAAATCAATTTAGTTAAACAAAAAGATATCAAACAGGTTTAATTAAAAAAAAAACTATTTAAAGAAGATTCAAATAAAGAATCAATAAATGCTAAATATAGAACGTTAAATTACAAATCTTTAAGAAAATTAAACAAATCTAGTTAAATAAAAACAAAAAAATAATTACCTAATTAAAAAACTAATAAAGAAGTCAATAAATTTGAAATTCTGCAACCAAATCCCGAACTAAACATACAAGTTAAACTTAATTATCCTCTAAAAGGATTCGTATGAAAATCAAAAGAAAATGTAACTTACCCATGAATACGGTGCAATTATGAAATTGAAATTTCCCGCCTTAAAGGCTGAAAACTCCTGCAAAGTTTAGTTAAAGCGCATAGTCAAGTGCACGATTTAATTTGAATGACACCAGCGCCATCTAGTGAGTTAAAATAAAATCCAAAGAAAAAGAGAGAAAATTAATTAGCATATTTTCAGCTCTAAAGTGCTGTTAGAATATAGATAAGCCCTCTTTTTTTAATATTTCTGTGTTACAATAGTTTTTAGGAAAATCATTAAAATATAAGTTTTTAATAAGATTGCTTATTGCCTCAATATAAGAAATTTTGTTATTACAAATTGCTTTAACCTTGTTAAATTGTAAAAAAAATTTTTTTTTGAAAATTTTAGTTTTTATTAAAATGGAAATTATTTAGTTTAATTAATTTAAATCAATCTCAATTTTTTATCGTATTATATACTAATGTTTTTATGTTGGAAATTTATATTTTTACATCCAAAAAATCCATCCATACTATCCAGTCAGCTTTCCACAAATTTCCTGTTAGTTTCACTTCAATTAATTATTTTTCGAAAACAATTGATTAAATTAGAATTACCTATATTTAACAAAAGAAACTCATGAAAGTATCTAAACTCATTTATTAAATTGTGTTTCATTCTTTTTCTCTGATAGTGTTGCAGAAAAATATTATAGTTAATTCACTTGAAAAAGTTGTTCCTATAAGAATTCTTTTCACTAATTTATAAAAATTAATTCCAGTAAAAAGATAATTTTATAGAAAATTAAATTAGCATCAGTTATTTTTAGTAATAAAATTCCTACTTAATCATTCGTCATATATGATATTACAAACATTTATTAATATTTTTCGCGTGGTAGATTAGATTAGAAATTTTTATATTATAAGTTATCTTTTAGAAATTCCAAAACTTCTTTGTTGCTCTTAAGTATAAAGTTAATCATTATTTTAAATTTTACTCAGAATGAATTTAAAAACTAAAAAAAAGTTTTTGCAATGAAGTGTTGTAGCTACAAGTCACAAATCTAAAAATTAATGAATTTTTATGGAATTTGAATACTGAGAACAAATATGGATAATTTAATTGACGAGTTTTTAACTTACTTCTTTTTAGAGAAAGCTAATATTATTTTATCTAATTCTGTTTTATCGCTACTATTTAAAGTGCACTTTGAATTAGAATTATATTCGTTAATGAATAAATCTTTATAGTAATATTTATAAATTAAAATAATATTATTTGCTGCTTTGTCTACTACAGAAATAATAAATTTTTCCTTTAAATTTTTCATTTATTTTAAAAATAATTTATTAATAAAAAGGCTTCTTTCTTTAAATTTTCTATTATTATAGTATTCTAGTCTTTATTTCTTCGATAATTCTCATTTAACACTCCGACAGCTAATGACATTTCCTATATAAATTAGAAATAAAAATATCCGAATCCTATCTCACACAAAATAAGATTCTGACCTGACAAATCTGCCAACAGAATAATCATCATTCAGAATATTTCTTAAACAGTAATTCGTTTCTTTTTCCTAGATTGAGTTTAAATTTGATTAGATCTAAAATTACATCAAGTGGAAGAATTTTAAATCTTCAAATTTAAAAATTCTAATTTTAGAATTCAGCTCTTTCTATATCTAGGAGGGAAATTTTAAATTTAGCCTCCAAAGTATATAGGTGCCAAGTTTGGCAGTTCTAAGGCAAACGGTTCAACACACACACACACACACACACACACACACACACACACACACACACA
>JAPMOR010030451.1:0-10247 GCA_026543865.1 Argiope aurantia | reverse complement strand
TAAAAATAGCCCACGTAATTATGGAGCCACCATAAGCTTGACAGTTTTGGTCTATGGCTTCGTGGATCTGCGCCACACTCGAGACCTACCATCAGTCCTTACATACTGAATCTTGATTCATCTGGCGAAGCTATACAGGTTTCCAGTCATCTATGTCCAATCGATATGATTAAGAGACCGGGAGTGGATCTGCAGGCAATGTCATCCTGTTAGTTAAAATAGCACTCGTGTTGATATTCTGCTGCCACAACCCATAAAAACCAAATTTTGTCGCTCTTTTCCAAGTCCGTCGTAGTTCCTATATTGATTATTGCAGTAATTTGTTTACTCTGACAATTTTGTGTTAACAAATTCAAACGAGCAGTGTTACACCGACCTTTCAGGAACTACTCCTGTTCAGTTTTCAGCATATGACTGTGCAAATGTAACTGGAGAAATCTAATCAGCTCTCGGACGTATATTTATAAAAAAAGAGATAGATCCTGCTATATAAGATTGAATTTTAATTTATACAAGCATTTTTCTCACAACTGAATTACTACACTTTTTACCATGAATTGAATAATTTAATCTAAGATCCTTGCAACATTATTTGTGTTCACCTCTTGCAAGTGAAACAATCAATACTGTAAAGTAATGTTTTACGATTTTGAATAAGCTAGTATTACCTATCAGTTCAATAAAATATTTGTTATTTTACAAATATGAGAGAAATGCAATCCATCCACTTTGAATTTCTTCATAAGGCAGTGAGGTGATAAGGGACTAGTTGATATAAATGGTTAAAATCAGAAGAAAAGAGTATAATTTCTTGTTAAAAAGAAAAGTGCAAGGAAATTAATATTTGATTAATGTACTTAGGAACATTTAAGATATTGTTATGGAAAAACCGTTAGGTGAGTGTACGTAGAGATGTTTAGTAATCTCAATCAACAAAAATGTATCCAATACTGCCTTGAAGGAACCCAGAAAAAAATGAATGACCAGAGTACCGTGATAACATTAGCGGGAACTGTGGTGAGTATATGGATCTTCACTAGTTATGGTACACCCCTTCCCGTAGAAGTCACGTTCTGTCATCTGTAAGGGGTTGTCAACTCCACACCATTTTTGTACTTATCAGAACTAACATGCCAGAAACTGTTTATCCTTATTTTTGAGGTACCTTCAGGGAGATTATATGTCCGGTAATTCTTACTGCATATCCCAGGTCCTTATTCCATAAAAAACAACAAACACACGGTGCAAACGCAAATGGAACTTACACAAAGAAATCAATTGCAGAAATTATCAATGTTCAGAGAAAAGTAATCACTAATTAAATAACAGTACAGCACAAAGTCACTTAGATTGCTGAAATTTCTGGAGAATCTACTTCGAGCAACAATCTAAAGAGAGTATTCACTCAACTGTTCTCTTATATTCACCACTTCCTATATACTGTTCATTCTCGGATTCTAAAACCCTCCATGATTTAGCGCATGCTGCACCAAGATGTATTTTTTTATTCAAAATAGAGATGATAAAAAAGATGAAAGGAGAAGATGGAAGCGTAAAAACTGCAAGTAATTCGTAATATTATTAGAAAAAAATACCAATTCGCAATAAAAGTCTTTAAAGCTATTTTTATTTTCTGTGATGGGTTTAAATATTATATTATAGGGAATAAGTGGATTATTTCTGTTCTTGAAATTTATTAATTCACTAGTTAAAAAATAATTATTATTTTTAAGTCAAATTACTTTACTTATTATATTTTTGAAGACGTTATGAAATTAACTTCGGTAAATAATCTCAATCACCTTATTATATAAAATATTTTTCACGCCAACGCTGAAAGATTTTTCCCACTTGAATTAATCATATTAGCAATCAACCCTCAATTTGGAGTTCAATAAAAAAGTAGGATCAGAAACAACATGAAACTCACAAATACACAGAAAAAATCCAAACTGAAAAGAATCTAATGGGGTGGAGATCTAGGTCAAAGGATTAAGAGCTCTGGAAAAGTGCTCATTCTTCCGCATCTCACCCCTTAGCAGAGTAGAATCGTTGACAGGTAATCATCTTGGGATACTGAAACGAATAGTATATTCCATGGTAGGATATGGGGCCTTCAAGAGCGATCCTATATCTGAACTTCTAATAAAGCTTTTACCTTAAATTCTGTGTATTCGAGAATTTTCGATTTTTTTTCACTAAAGTTAGCAAATTATCACTAGGTTAGGATTCACTGACCTCACATTTCTATCCTCATATCTATGAAATTCTCTTCCTTACCATGAGATTCAAAAACAATATTACAATTCGCAATTATATGTTTCTAGAATTCTTACCAGTAACTTTGTCTCTATACAATTTCTTAAAATAAGGACCATACATTTACATAAAATAAAGAATTGAAGATATTTTACTTTTAGTAAGGATGTAGAAAAAGAACCAAAACCATTAACCTGTGAAAAAAGATAAAATGATAACGTAACGATGAGATAAACTTAATGATTTTTTTGCCTAAAAATTCCATTTGAAATTTTTTCGAGATAGTCATATTTCCAAAAGTAAAAGCTAAGATTCCTTTTTAAATGTCGAATCATATCTTGTTATTTTAAAATATTCCGAATCAGGAAAGGATTTTTAGTTATAGAGTAATCGTTTTATTAGTTAAACAGTTCATGTTTTTCGTTTATTATTTTGAAAGTTATTTCAGAATAAATTGTAACTATATAGCTTTGAAGCTATAACCATGTAAGATCAGTTGAGTGAATGCAGATGAAAAAGCATTAAAAGAAAAGAAAAGCTTAAAAGAGTATTACAAATGCAAGTACTTAATCATATTAACAATATAAAATAATAAGTGTTATTAAGATAATAATTTACACTGCATACATTTGTTTTAAACAAATCAGGTTTCTTTCTCTTCACTTATGAATACTATTTTTATGTGTTTACATTTTTCCATGCTTCTTTTATTTATTTTGGTCACCAGAATAAAGTTTTATCGAAGCGACTTACCTTCTGTTTATTCCATATTAACTTAATTTATTTTTAATTTAATATTGTATCTTTAAATAGAGAGGTTATAAAGTTATATTAAAGATATTTCTGCGAGAATAGAAACAATTTAAAATTACGCAATTATAAATACATTAGATAAATGTGTTTATTTTATTCTGACTTTTTTTTTACAATAATCAAAATAGGCGCTCCGCATGTAAGTGATAGTAGGAAAATTAATGAAATTAGATGCTGAGAAATTTATCTAAAATCCGATTTCATTTATTTGTGGATGTCAAGTTTATTTATTTTACTGTAAGAGAAATTCTACAATATCGAAGTAAATTTATTATAAGATTTATCTGAAAACATTATCCTATATTCAAAAATACGATAGTTACTTTTTCTTAGAAATTTCTTCATCTTTTAGATATGTCTTGTGGTTTACACTATAGCACTTTTATTAATCCTTAATGCTTACGGTATTGCCGAGTATTGCATTTAAAACTGTTCAGAAAATCGTTCGTTTTCCTCAAAGATATTGATGGAAATATGCCATATGAGAATTATTAGAATTTTAAATGCTCAAATAATAAAATCCTAGAATTTTTGATTCATTTTTCAAATTTGTATATTTTATTTTTCTTATCATATACAAAAATTTCATCGCGATAATATCTTTAAAAATTTGTGTTCAGTGAAAATCCACAATTGCCAACTTATACAAAATTCGTTTACATAATCCCCACCTGTATTGCTTCTCATTAAGAATAAGTACGCCTTATGCAGCTGCCAAGAAAATGTCTATATAAATTATTTAAGAATTTGGAATTTTATTAATAGACGAATAATGAAAATTTTTAAATAATTTCCACGTTGTAAAATAATGTTCTGTAATCTCGGAATGATAATATTTTAAATCAGGAATGCTTAAAATAATTAATCCATTTAATATTATTTATAAAGATAATATATTTCTGCTTATTCGTTCCTTTATATGTGTATATTAATGGTATTAAAATACATATAAGGAAAATTTTGCAATTTATTTTAAATTGCTTATTATGTTTTTACTTAAGTTAAATTGCTACATTTTTACATTTTACCTTTATTAGAAGTCACATAAGTTATACATTTTTATATAATTTTTATTACATTTAAGTGAAACTGAAAATTATCATCTCAATTGGTGGTCATTTTATATGCTTAATATACAGAAATATTTCTTTTTTTATTTTCATTGCCTTTCGGAAATATTTTTGTCTTTTATTTGAACAATTGAAAGGAATCATACTTATTCGTGTGGAGAATCCCAAAACTTCCTTTTCAGTTTTATTAATAGAGGGAATATCGTCTTAATACTCATTTCTAGAGGTCGAAATAGAACAAATTAAATCCATGCCCGATATACCAACATTTAACTTCCTGGAAAGTACGTTAGACCTTCTGTAAAGTGAGTTAAAAAATTGGAACAATCGGAAAACGCGAGATTTAGGAATGTATATTTTGTTTTACATTAACTTCAATGTCAGGAGCGCTACCATATCGTACAAGATTGCAGCTAGTCCATCAGTCAAAGTATATAAACTCTGATAATTTTAATCTAATACATAAATACATTATTGTTTGCTACTGAGAGCCGTTAGCATTTGCAAAGTATATTAAAGACTGCATATTAAAGACTGCGAAATCACAATGGAATAAATACATTCCGCGGACGTCGTTAAACAAGTCGCTGTCATTTTTTCCGGGAATAGTGTCTCGCAAAGAGGAGGCGAATCAGAAGAAAATATCTGATACATAGAAGTACAATTTAATCCCAACTTCCGACACGTTTCTGTGTTGATAAAAAAGCAATTCCTCATTTGAAAGTTTACAGCCAAGACTGAATGCTTCATTTGTAAATATATTTCAATGTTATTATTTAAAAATTAATGTAATTATACGAAAAAGGTACATTAAGTGGGATTTTCTATATTTAGGCTACAAACAATTCTTTCATTTCACATCAAATCTTTCATTTGTAAGTAAATTTTTATTGGTTTCTGACTTTCTTCCATTAAAATTAAGATTATTATAATTTCCAATTATAAAGAGGTTTTTTTACCATTAGAAATACTACAATAACACTTGCCGACTAGATTTTCAAATAAAAATTTAAATAAAAATCAGGAGTAAATTCTTTTTTATTCAAAATTAAATATAATTAGTGGCGCAAATTCGTAGTGTAAAATTTTTTTTTGTAATGACGATGTTTATTTATGTAATAATTTGATTAAAGCTATTCGAAAACTGAAATGTGTCAATGGGATATTTTTACAAATAAATGCAATATTTTATACTTATTTTTAAAACATATTTAAACTGAGAAAAAATACCTACAGAAATATAGACATTATGAACTTCAGACATGAAGCGACATGAATTTTATCCTCTTGAATATTATTTTCAAAGTTTTCTTTCTAAAAATATCACACTTTTTTCATTTTAAAGAATAAAGATTCTTCATTTTATCTCAAATTATTAAGCACTTTGCATTCTTAAGCATTCTTACGAAATGATGTATGTATATATTTTAAAGCTGATTTAAATATTTTTTTAAAAAAACTAAATGATAAGATAACAAATTAAGAATTCTTCTAACAACATATCCAAATCTTATAACTTTTATGAGGATTTCAGAATGTTTTAAATTGCAAATTACATATTTAGAATCGGCTTATTGAAACAGAAAAGCGCCAGAAACTAATTAATTAAAATTTTAGCATATTTAAAATTAGAGATAATGTGAAAACCTATAATTCATATTTTATGATATTTATAAACAATGAGATGATACACAACAAATGATAAATATAATTCTTGTTTTAGGGAAGTTTTAAAATGCAAAGTGCATGGAAAGGAAATCAACAAGATTAAATATAGGATTAATTTGAATTTCTCATCTTTGTTTCCAAATATTATAGAAAAAAAAATTTATCTTTAAAAGATATTAGGAAAAATATTCTTTGATAAATTATAATCAGAATTCACATTATTTAAATATCAAATTACTACAATTCATTTTTGCCTCTTTAAGAATTTTTGCTTTATAGATTTTTCAGGAGCCGTCGTCTCATTGTTTTTAGTATTTAGTTCCAAGTTTCTTTCACCATGCAATTAAGAGTCCTTTCCGGGGCCGCGGTGGTCTGGTGGTAAGGTCTCGGCTCTTGAGCCATAGGTTTGCCGGTTCGAGACCCGATTCCACCGAAGAACCGTCGTGTAAAGGGGGTCTGTTGCGCGTTAAATCCGTCAGGGCCAAACGTCCTACCACTGGTGTGGTGTGGCGTGGTGTGGAGAGGCGGTGTCACACCACGCCACACCAGGTTGCTCAGGTGTCGTCTTCGTCATCTGACCGCGGTTCAAAATTACGAGGTTCGTCACAAAATAGCCCTAGTGTTGCTTAAAAAGGGACGTTAATATAACTAACCTAAACCTAAGAGTCCTTTCCAAGCTTTCATTTATACACGAATTGAGTATTTTGCCTTTTCATTGAATTCTTCTAATAAAGAAATCATTTTTCTTTTTGCTTCGAAAGTCACCAGTTCATAAAAAGATTACATTTTTTTTTCTTTACGGATATTTTAATATTATCGGAAATTCTTTTAAAAATAATATAAAAGTAAATTTAAGAAACATCTGCTGTAAAAATAAATCGCAAAAAAACGGAATGATACTTAAGATCATTTGTAAAAAATATTACTTTAATAATATCATGTAACTTTCTGAAAATTCTAGGATTTATTTTGTATTCAAGGAATCTAAGTTAAAAAATCATTTATGTTCTTTAAAAAAAATTCAAAAACTTTCAAAACAAATGTTTATTAAAATAACTGCATATTGATGGCTAAAGCTTCTTAATAAATAAACTTAACATCTCATTTTAAAGTTAATGCAGTTACTTTCTACGGAATGACTCGGAAATTTGAAATTGTGAGATGGTAAGGGGAACAAAAATGTCTACATAAATTCTTCGTTCAACTATCTTCCAATATCACAGATAAGTTTAGGACAATTTCTATGCTATCAAATCTCAACCAACTATCATCCAGTTATGAATCCAATCTTCGGTCATAAATCTAGCACTCTTATGACTAGGAAGGATTATTTTTCGTAATAAATATTTCCATCATCTAGAGAATGGCAACTTAATTCAACTAACTCGAAACTTTTAAAATAATTATATTGTGAATTGCAGTAATTAATCAATATTTATCTCATCAATTAAAAATATGCTACAGTCATTTCTCTGCCTGAATTGTTTAATATTCCCAAGGACACACATAAACTGAATGAGAGGGAAAATGGCACGCATTCATTGCCACTTTAATAGTACACTTAAAATATTCCCATTTTTAATTGCTTTTAATAAAATTTTATAATGATGTTCCAATAAATAATACACTTTAAAGGATATATAATTTTACGACAGTCTGTTGAAAGAATTTTTTTCTAATTTTTTTTTTTTATGAATGACAACTTTTCTTAACTCGGAACCAAACGTAGTTGAAAAAAATAAATTTAAAATAAATTCCAGACTTCAAACATCGGAAGTGTCACACTCACATTATTTATCCATAGACATATTTCCTTCGGACATAAATATAGTAGAATTTTACAAAAATAAATTTGTCGATATAGTATTACAGTCATAAGTATAAATGAATGAAATCATGCAGATTTTTTTTAACGAAATTCCTAATGTTGAAAAATGCAAACTTTGTTGAGCTGTATCAGGCTTCATCCTTGTGCAATTTTACTTTATTTTTTCCGTCATGCAATTTTTAATATTTATCTGAAATAATTATTGAGTGTTTGAGTTATTTGAGAGTTTTCTTTTTAATTTCTCAACTATGAATGATACAAAATGTATTGTAATCGGAGGTTTGATATAAGAAATTTGACAAATCGACTTTTGAAATCTCTCCGAGTCCGAAAGACATATTTTTGGCATTATGTCTATCTGTCTGCATTATAACGCAGGAAAACTTTAACCTAGACAAATAAAAATTACTATCTGGAAATTATTGATATTTGCTTACTAATGCTCTGCTTTACGTATCATTTTCTATTGCACCCTATTTAAGTAACACTGCTTGAGTGCTCTCGCTTATATTTTTTATATTCAATCTTGTTTCAGAAATTTTCTATCCGTGTACGATAATTATTCTTCTTATTTAATAAAATTACATTTTGTTTAGTTCTTCAAATTACAATTTAGAGAATAGAACAGCACGATTTTACCACTGATATTATAACTCTGAACCGTGTTTAACCAAGAATGATGCTGCTTAAGAGGATACTCGCAAATGTACCACCCCATTTTTTTAGAAATAGAGTAAAAATTACATTTTACTAATTACAAAAATTTAGTAGAATATAATGTTAATAATCTAAATAGGAGTTACATTCAATAAGGGAAAAAATGAAATTATAGGTATTTATTATATACATAGTATTGTTTATCTTTACCGTCTTTAAATTATTATATCAATATTCTATGCAACATTTGCAAATAAATTAGAGAAATTTTCTAAATACAGGATTAAAGCAAGGTACTTTTAATCCAGAAAAATATATATAATAAATTTTTACAAACTTATTATGTATATAAAATTGAAAAGTTTCAAAAAGTTTGTAAAGTACCTTAAAATCCAACTATAATATATGGTTTGAAATTAATGAAATAATGTTTCAATAGGAGCGACCTGGATTATTTGCCACTCGGGATAGGTTGCTATATTCGAATTTTGAATTAATCTTCCAATGAAATTCATTTTTCGTGTAGTTTACCGACCTTTTGTACTATCTATTACTAAGAAAAAATGATACTTGTGAAGACATTCGCTCATTTTCTTTTAATTTTTAAATATTTTATTTGAAACGGAACCTATAAGGAGATCTCTGTATAAGGTCTATACTACAAAAGGTAATGGATTTTAGGTAAGTAATGTCACATTTAAAAGTCATGTACAACTTTATTATATATATTACGTATTATACATATTATACATTCACACATTAGTGTATTTTACATATTATTCATTCGCATATATCAAGATATAAAAGGGCGGCACGATAGCAAAATTATAGTAATTCCATCTGAGCAAGCAGTTACAGTGCCTTTCCACGAATAAATTGTATTTTTATAATGTATGTTTTCTCTTTAAAATTTTTATGAGAAATTATCAAAGAAAATTAGATAAAGGTGAATTCGTACAAGAAATGTTTCTGAAGGTAACATACAAAGTATCGAACAAGTATTCATAGTGTCAATCAATGTATAATTATTTTAATGACATTCCAGATATTTTGCAGTAAAATCAATAGTGCTCTTTAAGGTAATTCAAAATTTTCATCAATACCACTGTACACCTTAAGAATAGTTAAATTCAGTTAATTAAATAAATATACAATATATATATGTATAAATCATAAGCATTTAAAGAATTTCCTCATGGCTGTTACATTTAAATTATAAAAATGAATCGTCTTTATTTTATATCCAGAATCAATTGTACCTTACGCTGTACCTGACTGTATCTAGACATAATATCCTCGGGTTTTACTTATTAAAATAAAATCCATTAGGGACTACGGAGCTTCAACAATACATAGAAGTTCTTCCAAAATATATTATGACTTTTTTATTAAAGAAGCATAAAACTTTGTATATGATTACTCAATTAAAGTATCATTGGTCTGGAGTGAATGTGAAAATTCTTCGATTTGCAGCATTTCTAATGAGTCTTAAACGCATAGAAAATTACATAATTTAAATCACTTTTTCAATTACTATTGCTACGCCATATTTGTGTTCGAATAATCAATTTTAATGAATGGACCTTGAAAAAACTGTATTTGTTGCAAAATCTATGTAATTCATTAAAAAAGATATTCAATAATATCCTAATAAAAATATTAAAATATTTTACAGTATATTAAACATTTTTAGGGAGGGTCATACAAGTTTTGAGTGATAAGCAACCAGTTTTGTAATGATGCTTCTGAAACAGCGAACTGTATCCAGCTTTCCATTCAGAAGGTAGAATTATTACTTCTAAATAAGCTGTTATAAAAACGTTTAATATATGCTATATTCAGCAAATTAAGCTTTTCATACAATTTTCATGTTTAACAAGTTCAAAAAAAGGTGTTCTGAACCATAATTTTCAATTTTTGAGAAATGTGTTACTTTTTAAACATTTTTAGGT
>JAPMOR010030435.1:13374-28873 GCA_026543865.1 Argiope aurantia | reverse complement strand
AAACTAATTTCGTTTTGTCAATTCCTAATTATTTATTTTGAAGTAAAATCCAGCGTATTATCTAGTAAGAATATTTCTCATTTGAATATCTGAGAAGAATAAGAAGAAAAACAGTTATTTTTTTATTCTCTATGTTAAGAAACTGCAGTTAATGAACGGTGTGAAAACCTTATCTTAATCACCAATTGAAAACCATATCATTAATTTGCTATTAAATTCAATAGATTTTGAGATGTAATTAGCTTATGGAGATACCCTATTTCCTTAATTACAGCCTAATAATTATATATTTTCTAAGTGGCAGTTAGTTTATTCTCAATATTTTCAAAAGCATCATTTGAGCCGTTTATTTTGAAAATGGGGCAAGTCCATTATTTGTTATTGTGAGATATTTAAAGATTTGCATTTCATTAAATTAAAAAATATTGGTAAGTATTAATATATTATTTTTTTTTGTATTTTATGATACCAGATGATGTAAGTTTGTAATCCAATAGCGTTTACAGTGCTGACTAAAAAAATAAGAGTTTTATTATAACTAAATGGACTTGACTATTTCAGTTACATCAGTCGTTTTATTGATAATAAAAACTAAATGCTATTCAGAAATTTACAATTATTTATTCATTTGATAAAAAGTGAAACAAAACAAAGAATATTCTAGCAGAAAATATAATATAACAAAACCCAATTCAGTTTTATTAAGAATTTCAATGAAATTATATATTTTCAGTTTATACGTAGGTATAATTAAATTGAATTTATTCAAGATTTAACATTTTAAAATGTCCATGATGAATAGGAGTTATATATAGTAATAAATCCACCCTTTTCTTCATTTTTCAGATGTAATAGATCTTCTTTTTTTTATACATAAAAGATAATTTTAAATTTCTGAATCACTTGGTTTTCCTCGTTGTGGTGGCAAATCGATAATTTAAATTCAGCATCTCGTTCTATCGACGTTTTGTAGAACATTTTGTATGGTGCATCCTTTTTAAATCTGATTCAGCATATGAGCCGTTTATTTTAAAAGTGGGGTCAAATCCATTTTTGAAAAAAAAAATGGAGATAATGGTAATATCGATAAAACTTGTTATGATCTTTTTTATGCGTAAACAATTTTAAATAAAAAAAAAATCAGACTCTAGTATTTTGGAAATGGAAGTTTTAGTTATTAACAATATTGAAAATCTGCTTATTTTGAAAGTGGTGTAACTCCAATTTAGATTGAAATTATTTCTGACCGAATATATTACGGCAAAAATTAGCTCCGTTTGCTGTATAGTGAAGCTAATGTGGCCGTTTGATATCATGTCTGAAATCTGGTGTGTTTTTATCTATCTATCTTTGATAATGAAAATCGTTGGTAGTACAATGTTTCATAAATAATAATAAGTATATCTTAATTTTGTGTTTCGATAAAAATACAGCATCATGTGTGCATCTCTGATCAGAACTGCATCTAATTAGGCCCGCATCAGATATGCATCAAAATAGAACTGCATCCAGTTAGGCGCGCATCCAAATAGATCTCCATCTAATTATATCTCTATAAGGTCTGCATCTAATTACATCTGCAGCTATTTAGACCTGCAAGTAACTAGATATATTTAAATCTGCATCTAATAAAGTTCACATCAGATCTGCATCAAGTTAGATCCGTTTCTAAATACAACTGCATCTAATTAGAGCTGAATCAGGTCTGCATCTAATTAGGCCCGCATTAAATGTGCATATAAATAGAACCGCATCTAATTAGATCTGTATCAGGTCTGTATCTAAATAGGCCTGCATCAGGCCTGCATCTGATTAGAACTGCATGTAAATAGATCTAATTAGATCTCCAGCTAATTAGGCTCGCTTCATATCTGCATCAAATTAGATCCGCTTCTAAATAGAACTGCATCTAATTAGGCCTGCATCAGATCTGCATCTAATTAGATACAGATCAAAATAGATTTTCAACAGATCTGCATCTGATTAGATCCATACCTAAATAGATTTGCATCTAATTAGGCCCGCATCAGACATTCATCTAATTATATCTGCATCAAATTTGAACTTTGTATAACATCTAATAAGATCTGCATCTAATTAGATCCGAATCTGGAACTGCATCTATTTAGGCCTGCAGAAAGTCTGCATCTTATTAGGCCTCTATGTGGTCTGCATCTAATATGATCCATATCTAAATAGATCTGCATCAGGTATGCATCTACTTAGGCCTTCATCATACCTGCATCTAATTAGGCCGGCATCACATCCACATCTAGTAAGGTCCGTCTCTAAATAGATCTGCATCTAATTACATCTGAATCTGTTATGCTTCTAATTAGACCCGCATCAGACCTGCATCTAATTAGGCCTGAACCTAATCAGATCTGAATCAGGTCTGCATCTAATTTGATCCGCATCTAAATAGAACTGCATCTACTTAGGCCTACATCTAATAAGGCCCCCATCAGATTTACATCTAATTAGATCCATATCTAAATCTGCATCAGTATTGCATCTAATTAGATCAGAATCAGGTCTGCATCTAATTAGGCCAGCATCAGTCCTGCATCTAATTAAACGCGCATGAGATCCGCATCTAAATATAACTGCATCTTAATAGGACCGCATCTAAATATAACTGCATCTTAATAGGACCGCATCTAAATAGATCTATATCAATTTATATCTAAATCACGTCTGCATCTTATTAGACATCATCAGAACTGCATTTAATTAGATCTGCATCTATTTAGACATGCAAGTAATTAGATATATTTAAATTTGCATCTAATAAGGCCCGCGTCCGATCTGCATCAAATTAGATCCGCTTCTAAATACAACTGCATCTAATTAGATCCGCTTCTAAATACAACTGAATCTAATTAGATCTGAATCAGGTCTGCATCTAATTAGGCGCGCATCAAATGTGCATCTAAATAGAACTGCATTTAATTAGGACCACATCTAATTAGATCTGTATCAGGTCTGTATCTAATTAGTCCCGCATCAGGCCTGCATCTGATTAGAACTGCAGGTATAGATTTAATTAGATCTCCAGCTAATTAGGCTGGCTTCATATCTGCATTAAATTAGATCCGCTTCTAAATAGAACTGCATCTAATTAGGCCTGCAGCAAGTCTGCATCTTATTAGGCCTCTTTGTGGTCTTCATCTAATACGATCCATATCTAAATAGCTCTGCATCAGGTGTGCATCTAATTAGGCCCTCTTCAGACCTGTGTCTAATTAGGCCGGCATTAGATCCGCCTCTAATAAGGCCCGTCTCTAAATTGACCTGCATCTAATTACATCTGAATCAGGTATGTATCTAATTAGACCCACATCAGACCTGCATCTAATTAGACCCAAACCTAATCAGATCTGAATCAGGTTTGCATCTAATTAGATCCGCATCTAAATAGAACTGCATCTAGTTAGATCTGAATCAGGTCTGCATCTGTTTAGGCCAGAATCAGACCTGCATCTTAATAGAATTGCATCTAATTAGAACTGCATGTAACTAGATCTATTTAGATCTGCATCTAATTAGGCCTGCATCAGACCTGCATCTAAGTAGAATTGCATATAACTTTATCTAATTGTATCTGCATCTTATTAGGCCCGCATCAGACTGCATATAATTACATTTGTAATAACTAGATATATTCAAATCTGCATCTAATAAGGCCCACATCAGATCTGCATCTAATTAGATCAGCATCTAAATAGAGGTACATCTAATTAGGTTTGCATAAAGCCTGCATCAAATTATGTCTGCACCAGATCTGCATCTAATTAGATCCATATGAGCCGTTTATTTTAAAAGTGAGGAGTCCATTTTTGAAAAAAAATATTAGATAAGGTTCGTTATAGATAAAACTTGTTATAATCTTTTTTATGAGTAAAAAATTTTAAGTAAAAAAAAATCAAATTCTAGTATTTTATAGATGGCAGTTTTAGCTCTTAACAATATTGAAAATCTCTTTATTTTGAAAGTGGTGCAAGTCCATTTTAGATTGAAATTATATCGGACCGAATATATTACGGCAACATTTAGCTCCGGTTGCTGTATGGTGAAGCGAATGTGGTCGTTTGGTATCATGTCTGAAATCTATGGTGGTTCTAACTATCTATCTTTGATAACGAAAATAGGAGGTTTTACAGTGTTTCATAAATAATAAAAAGTGTATCCTAATTTTGTGTTTCGATAATAATATGCTTACTTTCAACACCGATTGTTCAGTGCAGTGACAATGAAATAAATATCATTGATCATAAATTTTTGTTGTCTGGCCATTCAATTCACCGAACGATCGTGATTTTGAAGTGGTGGAACTGGCAGAACCTGTTTCTTGTATATTCCCCAGGATTACTAAAAAATAATACGAAAGTGTAGGAAATATAATAAATGTTTAATACATTAAATGAAACGCGGATATTTATTTTCAACCCAACCTCTGGAGAAAGCGATTTTAAAAAGAAATAAAATTACCGATGGAGAAACCGTGAATTATTTTACTGTAATATAGTTATAATATTATTATCATCGAATTTAATATTATCGATAATAATAATATTATTATTGAAACACTGCACAACCTCCGATTTTCATTATCAAAGATAGATAGATAGAAACACCCTAGATTTCAGACCTGATATCAAACGGCCACATTAGCTTCACTATACAGCAACCGGAGCTAAATTTTTCCGTAATATATTCGGTCAGAAATAATTTCAATCTAAGATGGACTTGCACCACTTTCAAAATAAACAGATTTTCAATACTGTTAAGAGCTAAAACTTCCATCTCCAAAATACTAGAATCGGATTTTTTTTTACTTTAAATTGTTTACGCATAAAAAAGATCATAACAAGTTTTATCGATACTACCATTATCTCCATTTTTTTCAAAAACGGATTTGCTCTATTTTCAAAATAAACGGCTCATTTATTGTTTGGAAGTTTTTCCCAATTGATCGAGAAAACAGATTAAATATGTAACATTGATTCGATGAAATGTGTTCAATAAAATGGAATTTTCATGATATGTAGAGAAATAATAAGAATTAATAATTATTTTGTTCCTTAAAAAATAATTATTATGATATTTAAGTCATTTGAAATAAAATATGAATAAGAAGTAATATTAATGAAATAAATATCAATGAGTTAAACATTATTTATAAGAAATAAATTATTTCTAATGAAAAGAGATTTGAATAAAAAAGAAATATAATTAAATTATAGTGGTTGAAAACAGTGAATTTTATTTATATAAATAAATAATGTTTATAAAATTAATAGCCAAATGAAACTTGAAATCTTAAGTGGAGTTTCGTAATTCGTGAAAACTAAATTAAAGTTGACATATATTTTAAGTTACAGAAAATTGATATTACTGTGGAGATTACAAAAATTAAAATTAAAAAAATTAAATCCAAAGAGCTTATTTTAGTTTTCTAAGCGCCCTGATTAAAGAAAATGCATTCCAATTTTCATTCATACATTTGACAGATAGAACAGATGAAGAACAACCATGCCCGAACTGGGACTCGAACCCTTGACTCCTAGATCACGTGTAAGACGCGCTACTCCTATGCGAGGAAGCCGGCCTTTCGCATTTATTATAAGAAATAATCAAAATCAGAAAATTGTCACTATATTCTACCATATTAAATATGTCAGTACTATTAACACTGCTTATTTAATTTAGTATCAAGACATTGTGAATGATAAATCTTGTACTTAATATTTTTCTTAATTTCAAAACAGTAAGCAATTGAATTAATGATTAAAAATTAGTTCATAATATAAAGAAAAAAGTAAATTGTTGTTTGTAAATTTATAAAATTTTAATAAAATCTATGTTACTTACATTTTTACCAGAATATACATTTTATTTATCATAAAAACTAGTTTTAATTTCGCTTCAATCTTAGAATTAATAAGTTCTAAATATTTCCAAAATAATCAATCTTCAAATTCCGTTCAATAATTAATAAATTTCTGAAAAGGATTTTAAATTATGTTTTATGTTTATAATATTTACCAATTTTTTTCGAAAAGATTATAATTCTAAACTAAGCAGCAGTTTTAAACACATAAACATTTTATAGAGAATACATCTTAGAGAAATTATCAGCTGACATATTTTTTCCATTCTTCTTTCCTAAAAGATTTCAAGCAGTTTGAAAATTCAAAACTCTTTTGAATATCTGAGTTATAAAAATTACAAACATGACGAAGAAACTTAACTGAAGCGAAAGCATTTAAAAAGTATGCGTAAACCATTAACAGGCTAGATATAATTCTATTAACACGTTAAAAGATTCGAGAAATAAAATATTCGCACCCCATTAGCGACAAGCAATGATTCTGGTTCAGACTAATAAAGAAAATTTATTGAAGAGAAACCAGAAACGGTTCTCAATTAGTAAGCTGTTAACTGACTGATTAAACTGAAGATAATTGACTTTGTTAAGCTGAGTTTGACTAGGAAAATACTTTTTCTCTTTCAAACTCTATGTATTGTAAAAATACGAATAAAAGTTGTTTACCATACATTTTATACGTAATTTTAAAGTAACTCTTATATATTGTACAAACAATTTTAAATATTTTGGTTTTCTAATCTTAAGCAGCTTTATCTTAGAAATTAACATTTATACGACGAATCATTGTCTGACGATAATCAAATTTACCTAAAAGAAATAATGAAAACTGATTATTACATTCATTGCTTTTATTTCAGATTTCTTTTTTTAATTAAATAATTTGATTTTTAAAATTTTATGTTTTTTAGGAATCTTTTATCTGTTATCTATTTTTTTTTTCTATTTATGCATGTAATCTGATGTTAGAGTGAAATTCAATGATTTGCTTTCCGTGACAAACAGAAGTGTCAAATAATAATGTTACAGAAAATATGATTGTGTCAATTTCGTAATAATACACACAATATTTTTGAAAACAAAAGAACTGAAAGAATTGGGAAACACCATTTTAAACATTTATTCATCTATATAAAGAAAGTATTTAATATTTTGATTTTTTTTATTTACATTAATTAATAATGATAAATCGCATTACTAGCTTTTAATAAGGATTTGTATTTCATCTTTTCTTTATTATTATTAATACAGAATCACAATATTAATTGAAAACTAATTTTGTTTCGATTTTTAAGGGAGAAAATTGATATGAATTTTGAATTTTGATTGAGGGCTAAGTAGTTTTGAATGCATCGAATAATAATTTAATTGCATCATAATCGGATAAATTCAATCAATTATATTTCTATCAATCTCTTTTGCATTTGTGTTATAATATTTACATTATGAAAGTATTATAACTTTAAATAAAGCTATCATAATGTTTGATTCTATATCAATTACTTAATTTTGAATACCAATCCACCAAATCAAAAATATTCATACTATTTTAAATGAAACTTTATATCAAATTCCTATGTGCAGCAAGCTCTTTCCTACGGCGCCAACAGCAGCAAAAGTATTTGTTTTTGTTGCTTATTTCCCTTGGATTGAACACCAATTCAAACCAAGAAAAAAGATCGGGAAAAAGGGGGGCAGCAGCTTCTGAAAATAAAGTTCTCTGAGCACCCGAGGGTAGAAGTCTGACTTTATCTCACATGAAGATGACATTTACACATTCGCTTGCACAACCCCTTTTTACAGTGGGACGCTTTCACACTCCTAACAGAGAGAACATATGATAGGGAATAACCATGCTCGAACCTGGACTCGAACCCAGGACGCCCAGATCATGGAGAAGACGGCGCTACCCCTATGTCAATACGCCGAGAAGGTGTATTTTCATTAAATATTCAATATTTTTTTTAAATCTTTTTAAAAAGTATTATTCTTATGATGATATTTGGTATGTTATTATTTACGCTTCGGAATGCAGGAGAATTTATAGATTTCTTTACCTTCAGATTTGTGAAATGCAAAGCTCATTATCTGATAGCACACTCATTATCCGGATGTATATTCATTATCTATATGAACTCTCATTATCTTTCTCAAATTTTTCCTTAGAGAAAATATTTTACGATCAATGTGAATAATTTGTTATTATTAATACAAACTGGTTTAGTTATTATAAATAAGGACTGGTAAGTGTTAATAAAGGCCAGTCATTATTAATACTAACAGGTTAGGTTATTATTAATAATAACTGGTTATTATTAATAATGACCAGTTAGTATTAATAATAACCGATTACTCATTACTTACATTCACCGTAACAAATATATTGTCCAGCGAATATCTATGGTATATTATAGAATCAAATGTCTCTTAACGAACACCTTCCATGGTTCGCATAACGAGCAAAACAAAATCTTAAAAAAAATAATAACTCTTTTAATGATAAATGCTTCGCAGAACTAATAAGGAGGCGACTTTGTGGCATCAGATGCATTATTGACATGTGTCACTGTTTTGAGTCTGAGCTGAGCAGTTGTTCGAAGATATTTCTTATTCCTTCCTTGTACAAACTTTGAAATGAGAGCATTGTCCATTTCGATTCCGAAGGGTTATTGAGTGTCTGCGAGAATGTGCCCATGGACAAGATTAAGGATCCATAGGTAGATAGTAACGCTGTCTACCTCTGGTGGAGGAGCCCAACAAAGATGAGATTGTGCCCATGAATAAGATTATGGAGCCATAGGTAGATAGCAACGTTATCTACATCTGGTGGAAGAGCACAACAATGATGAGATTGTGCCCATGAATAAGATTATGGAGCCAGAGGTAGACTGCAACGATATCTACATCTGCCACAACAATGATGAGATTGTGCCAATGGAGAAGATTATGGAGCCAGAGGTAGACAGCAACGATATCTATCTCTGGTGGAAGAGCACAACAATGATGAGATTGTGCCCATGGACAAGATTATAGAGCCAGAGGTAGATATCAACGGCATCTACCTCTGGTGGAAGAGCACAACAATGATGAGCTGATGGAAGAGTACATCCAGAATTACCAAACAACTTGTGGAGTCGCATTCTGTATCGCAGCAAAACGTTGTTTATGAGATGCGGTCAAAAGTGGAAGAAATAATAGCCTCAATAGAGCAACGACTTTCCATTAAAATAAGTTAAATGCTGAAAGCATGGAAAATCAGTACATACATTTATTAACATCGCAATAATGAGGCAGCAATGCAAAGCATTATTTTTGAAAAATTTTGAAGAGTAGCTAAAAACAAAGATCTTCAGACACTTTCTTGAAAATAATATGCTTTATATATATACATAATTAAAATTTGCTTGAGAAGCGTTTTTTGAAAGGGAGAATGTTGTCTTATTTTACATACGCCCCTACGAAAAGATTTGATTCTCTTAACGATTGTTCGAATAAGTTTCGAAACGAATTGTGCTTTTTAAAGAAGGTTCCAATATGATAGAATGAAGAGTATCTCTAAATATTAAAAGAGTATTTGAATTCTGTATTGGGAAGGTTTTCCCTTTATTAAACGAAAAAAGAGTTAAAATTTAAAATTTTAGAATTAATTTATCGAATATATATATATATATAATTTATTTAAAGGGGTGACATTAAAATAATATTGTTCAGCTATTAATTTTTGCTTATAACGACCATTTTTTTAACTAAAATTTTTCTTTACCTTAAAAATTTATTGTTAATATAATATATGACATTCAGAGCAATTGTGTTTATTAAATTGATGACACCGAACTTCCATTTACTAGCAAAGGAAAATATAACTTTAGCAAATGCTTGAAATTAGATTTCAAGATATGCAAACTAAAGCTAATATTATTTCTGATATTCAGTAACACTAAAGATTTCTGAATATATATATATATATAACAAGGTAAAAGCCATAATTTATAAATATTCATGAAATAATTTTGACACATTTATGATTGTAAGACCTTTTTCCTCACAAAGTTTTCGGTTACTTTTTATGATTGTATCAAGAGTTTTGAAACAATGGACACCATTTATTCTCCAACTTAACCACAGTTTCCTAGCATCCTATTTCCCAAAATATTATACACGTGCGAAAGTCAGTCGTCAGCGGAAAACTAATTGACGGGGGAAATCCTCGACTTCCCGAAATAAAGCACCGATAATCCACGGTACTCGCTGTTCTGTAAGTCCCCGGTTCTTTTCTCTTACCTGTCTATTGTCTCATTGATTTCGAAGGAAATGGTTAAATTATTGGCATCATTAGGAAAGAAACTCGAGAGACAAAGCGAAACAACATGCTCCCATTTTCTTCCATTTATTCCTTAACATTTCGAATCATCTTCCACCAGAAAAGAAAAGTAACTTAATTTATTAAGATGCAGCCAAAATGATTCAGAAACTAGAAAAAGATTTTTTTTTTTTTGCTTAAGAAGAGATCATTCTGATATTTCATGTTTTTTTTTTTTTAGTATTATTTGACTTAAAAAGCCTGATCTGTTTTCTGTTGTTATTATTTCTGATGGCACTTGTCAAAGACAAGCCCTTTGACAAAGTCAGTGGTTTTAAGCCGTAATATGTAGTCTATAGTTTATTAGTAGCGGCATCTAGGGCCAAGAGCACTAATTAGCTACTCATGCGTCACAACTCTTTTTACGGGGCGGATTTCATTCATATATTTCATTCACTCATCCACAGATAGTAATTTAGACCTAAATCAGAAGAACGATCACCTCAGAACCAGTAACCCCAGTGATATTGTCCCGACTCGGAGAACTTTGTGACCACGACCTACTCATACGTGCTCCAGCCACTTTATACACGGAGAGCCTTGTTTTCGGTTGTTCCAGTTAAGAGTGAATAAAGGGTAGTTAATACACTTATGGAGATTATTCTTTATTGGTAAAGATAAAACAATATTTGTTTAAAAGACATTGCAATAGCACAATCTTGCATCTTGAGACAGAATCATATCTCATCGGCTTTGAGCAGCAATAGACGTAGCATCTCGAAAATAGCAAAAATATCAGAATTTGCTATTTTAGTAAATTATTGCAGAAAAAAATTAAAAGCTATAATTTTTAAAAACAAAACAGAAATTAATAAAAAAAATATGATGAAAAAGTTGTAAATTTTATTCTGCCTTACACCATAAATTGCATATGATTGATGCAGAGAAATAATGCAAATTGGGTGGATATAATGTATGGAAGAATTTATGAAAGATATAATATAATCTATAATTATAATAAAGCTCAATGCGTGTGTGTTGGTGCTCTACAGGCCAGACCGTTTTACCTACATCAACCAAATTTGGTACATGTGTACCCTGGAGTTCGGGAATCTAAGCCCTTTTGTGAAACATTTTTCTGCTGTAACTTCTCTGAACTCTTCTATGCTATGCCCAAAAGTGTTTCAAACCGCTTGCCAATAATGGCGCAAGTAACGGGACGTGCAGGTGTTATTTATTCGAAGGAAGACGGACCGACAATAACGCTGCCGTTATTCCGCACCACACAGTGACATTTCCAGACAGAAAAAGTAATGCAGGTAATGCCTGTAGCTGGAACGGATTCTCGGTCGCCCATATCCTGCAATTTTGCGTATTTAGCTGACCATGTAAATCGAAGTGGACTTCGTCAGACCGCAGAATGTTCCATGGCCATCCGTTGTCCACTTCCATCCGGGTAAGAAATCATATTGCAAAAGATTCACGTGCTTCCAAGTCAGCAAGGTAGCAACTGATGCACATGAGTTATTTTGCACGGATAATAGCCCAAAATGTTCCGTAGGAATTTAAGCTCCATGCTGATTGGCATATCCATCATTCTGCCAACTCCGGATCCATCATTCCAACAGCTGCTGTTTCCTGTATCAATGTTAATCTGTTCTTGTAATACTGTAACCACATCTCTACTGCCGCAACCGAAACTGGTTTCCTTTCTCAACCCCATTTCACGTCAAATAAACAAGTCTCTTCGAATTTAGCAATCATTTTTCGTAGACCATTTGTGGTTACTGGACCCGATTTTATGGATTTTAATTTCGGAAAATTCATGATAGCTGTAAGTGTATAAACATCGTTCTTATAAAAAAGCTTCAAGAGTTGAGCACAATCCTTTAGATGTTATGATGAAGCCTTCAGTCAAATAACTAGTGCTTTGCATTTTTATGACAGCGATGTCTGGTGTGCGCATGTCACGTATAAATAATTCGCATATCTCCAAACAGTGTGAACCGCGATAGCTCCATCTATCGGTACATTTTGGAACTATTTTTTCCTTCGTCAAACAAAATTCCATTGCATCACGATTTTCAAGTCTACAATCGTGAGCATCACGATTATAGATTTGATAATAGCGTTAGCAGATCGTTGATCGATTTAGATAGACATAGAGCATCACGATTATCTATGTCTGCTGAAATATCAAGTCATCCTGATCAGTGGATTTAAAATTATCGATTTTTAAAATTTTAATTTAATTATAATCGCCCTGTATATTGATTTCATTTATGAAACATTTTGAGAATATTGAGCTTAAGCATAATTTTCGTAATTGTCGTTATATTTAAAATTATAAGAAAAACCTATGTACTAGTCAGTCCTTCCCAACTATCTGTAGACCTTGTGGTGAAAGCTTATAAGCCAGTTAACATCTACGCTACCCGATCAATTGCTTTTGTATAGTGGTCATGTTACTGGGCTGCGAACCACAAGGCCCTAGGTTCTATCCCCACTTATTGCGAATTCGCCACATTGGTGACCTCGGACGTTGAGCCTTCAACCTTCATACAGCTGTTGTGGTGCCATCTACCCACAGCAAACCAAAGTCGTCAGACTCACTTGACGCAGCAACAGCATTATCAACCACTCACCCACACACGCTCACCATAACGTTTGACGCTACTCAAATGGGCACAGGCGCATTAGAATCAACATCATCACTCAACAGCTATATCGTTCGTCTCACCCCCGACTCACTGGAGGGAGAGTCTGTGGTGAAAGCTTATAAGCCAGTTAACAGCTACGAAACATGGGCAATTGCTTTTGTATTGTGGTCTTGTTACTCAACTGCAAACCACAAGGCTCCAGGTTCTATCCTTGATCATAAAAATTTCTCAAATTCTCGGTTTGCATTCAACCTCATGACCTACAAATGTCTATTATCATGCGCACCAATTTCCACGCTCCTTTATTTTTGAGAAAAACTGGAAAAAATTTAACTTTATAATGTATTCTATATGGAGAAAATGTATGATAAAGTTGGCAATTCATCGCTCTATCCTCTTCTTCTCAATTTCGGACCAATTTACAAAATAAAGATATGGCTACTTAGATTCTTAATTTTCTTAGCTCCACCAAATGGAATGATTTTACCAAATGTCACTACCAACGTGAGGTTCCCTTGTTTGAAATAAAGCTAACTAATCACCATGCGAAAAATAATTAGTTTGTGTGAATGAAAATAAGATATTTACAGTTTTTCAATTCATATCAAAATTATTACTCATCTGAAGTAAAATGCAATTTATTTTATCTAACATTTCAAACTGCTTCACTTATATTATTTTTATATAGTTTCTGATCTCATTGTAATTTCATTTAGTTATTGAGAAATAAATAATTAATTGGAAAAAAAATAATGAATTTCTAAGATTTTTATTAAATATTTCAGAGATTTAGATGAAAGGAAAATAGATAAAAAATTAAATGCAATCATTAAAAAATTTCATGAATATCTTGATAAATAGTGTTTATCCAATTTTCAAATTTATGCTATTCTTCTCCAAACATTTATATATGAAACTGAAATATGTAGATTTCTTTGAAAAAAAATTTTGAAATATTTTTCCTTTAAAGATTGTCAGTTGCGACACATTGTAATTTATTTCGCGATACAATCTGCTTAAGTGAAAAAAATGAAGCCATAAAGGCATGTTATCTTATCACTTTAGGAACGCAAAAAATATCTTTCTGATTCGGGAAAAAACATCGCCAAATAGGAAGTTATTTCTTGATCTGCGATCCTATTTTATTGATAATGACTTCCGTAAATAAGGCTATTTTGCCAGTAAGATGCAAATATTTGTTCAGCCAGCTATTCGTGTGCTTCGAAGAAGTAATTTTCTATATTTGAAACATTGAGGAAGATGCAGATATTTATTTAATAAATCTAATATCTCCTGGAATGCATCCATATATGTTAATGCAATAAAGATAATTTCCTCTGCCTTTATAACTGACCTGCTATCTTCCTGATTTCTCAACATTTTTTGATTTTAATTTCATGACTAAAATTCGTTTCGGATTCTGATTTCATTAAATTTGTTTATGAGATATTTACTAATATTTAGTTTGATTTAATGACTTTGAAAAAAAGTTGTATTTTATGGAGTTTTTTTTTCTTTTGTTTGTTGCGTTTTTTGCATTAAAATTTTGTTTATATGCAATATTTCATTTATGTTTGAATAAAGTCATCATTAAATTCAATTTTCTGACATAAACAATGAATAAAATGCTTTTGAGTTTAAAGTAATGAAGAAATCAAAGGAAAAAAGAAATTAGTAGATCTTTTTGCTTCTAAAGCAGCACCTGTTCACAAATGAAGCTGCCGCAACTTTCCGACAAAACAATCGAAAAGTGGAGAAAAATTTTCTTTCCGTTCCTTACTGACTTAGTTTCACGCCAAATCCTAAAATTTTCTCTCTTGCTGTCTTCATAAGAACGACACTTCGTCATTTCCATTTTATTCAGTTACATTTCCTTAACCTACATTGTTTTTATTTACTTTTCTTACTTTTTTCAAAGGTGAAACCGAATTCTTGGCGACTATACTTCAGTAAAGTTCAAGATGAAAAAAATTGGCTTTATTTTTCTTCCGTTCAAGAAACTGTTAAGCCAACTGAGCCATCTGAACCAACTTAAGAATGAATTACTACATTTCCGCAAAGTTTTACTTCGCTGAAATTTACTCACAACTTCAAGATAAATGAAAAATAGCAAGGTTTCTATTTCCTTTCCTTCTTTTGCTTTTTTATAACGATCCGAAAAAATCTGGGGAAATATTTTTTTTCGCTGAATGAAGATACAGCTTTTTATATGTTTATTTCTTTATGGGAATTATTTCTTTAGTCTTTAATTTCTAATTTAAAAATATTTTTGTAATAATATGTAATTATATTTTTGTAATAATAATTCTATTGAATGTTTATTATATATTGAAAGCAAAATAATTTTATTTTATTAACTTTTTGTAGCATGCAACTATGCAACTTAGAACATTTCTAAATTATATAAAATGTTTAGCTATTAATGTTCATTCAATAAGATGAAATTAAAGTTTATAATACTAAATATTAAAAATTAGAAATACATTGAATTACATTTTAAAATTTTGATTTAAATACAACATTTTCCTAAAATTTTGACTGTTTAAAATATTATGTTGTTTATGAAAAATTTAATTTGGTCGAGTTTTTTTTTTAATCTACAGTTATATGTTTTTTTCATCAAATATTGAATTTCCCATTTCAACAGGT
>JAPMOR010030435.1:0-13274 GCA_026543865.1 Argiope aurantia | reverse complement strand
ATTATTTATATTATTATTTAATTATTTAAGTTTATTAATATTTAGTTTATTTATATTATTTATATTATTATTTAATTATTTAAGTTTATTAATATTTAGTTTATTTATATTATTTATATTATTATTTAATTATTTAAGTTTATTAATATTTAGTTTATTTATATTATTTATATTATTATTTAATTATTTAAGTTTATTAATATTTAGTTTATTTATATTATTTATATTATTATTTAATTATTTAAGTTTATTAATATTTAGTTTATTTATATTATTTATATTAAATAGTTTATTTATATTTTTTAAAGCAGCACAAAGGCTATTTTGGGACGGACTTCGTAATTTTGAACCACGGTCAGATGACGAAGACGACACCTGAGTTGTCACTCCCTCTCTAAAATTTCACACCACACCAGCAGGGACCTGATTTATGGAAATGAATGATTGAAATGGTATTAATAGATAAAAGTTTATTTGTACCTCCCTAATTGTAAATTTAGTTTTCTTTCGATACTTATAACTTAAATCAATTTTACAAATTGAATAACATATGAAAATAATAATCCATATATTAAAAAAAATTGTTACATTTTTCCACTTCTATATAAGAATTTTACTTATTCTCCTTAACTGGGGAGGTACCGTCTGTCAAACAGGCTGAAGATGGACTTTCGGTCATCCCTATTTTATTTTTAGATCAAGCGAATGGATTGACCCTGTAGCTTTCTGTTCCATGAGCTTCACTACATGTGCACTTTTTGAGCCAGTTTCAACAGACGCTTTTTAAAATATTTCAGTTATTTCTTAGCACGACGTCTATGGGACCGTACCTGCCTTTTAGTGTTCCGGTTTTATACAAAGCTTAGAAGATGGCTCTAAAACTTGGTTCTTGAAACCTCATCCAACCTACTGATCCTCATTGTAAAGCAAAACTCCAGAGACCTTTAAATGAAGCAGAAAGTGATTTTAGTGGTGAGGATAATTGTACAGTAAATTTTTTCGACTAAAGTTCTCATTCGGCTGATTCTGTTGTGTATATTTAAATATAATGAATATTTGTAATGATAATGCATTTTGAAAAATTTCTAAAATATATTAATATACCAAGAGAAATATTTACAGAACTTTTAGGCTTTTTCTTATACTAGTACTTAACCTGTATGTTTGAAATGCCTTCGAAAACCGATGATGCCAATAAAAAAAAAAGAGTCAATTTTACACATTATCATCTTTATTATTTTCCATATAATTGTTGAATTTTTCATTATATTGTTTTCTGTACCTTTGCATACTGGAAAAATAAATATAATTTAACAAATTATAAAAAAAATAAAATGTTTTTTTTCAAGAATATTAATTGTTATAACATGCACTTTGAGAAGAAAATGTAGGTTCCAACGCAATTACTTATAAAAAATTTTGAAAAATTTGTAAGCATATTTATATATAAAAAAATATATATGCAGAATATATTGACAGATTTTCATACAAATACTTTTATTAGAAAGTTTAATTTGAGTGTAAAGAAAATGAGGTTCTCTAGACTTCATCTCTCCATTTAAGCCTTAAATTTTCGCATCACCAGTTAGGGTAAATATTGACAAGATTCAGTCGTGCTTAGATCAATTACAAATAAAAACTCGAATTAGAAATGGATGGATATATGTGAGGAAGCAAATTTCTCACATGGAAACAAAAAACATTTAAAAATTTCCGTAATTCGTCCTTGTTATGCAAGTTACATTCTACTTTCTGAAATGTATAATTGTTTGAAAATTCAGTATAACATTTTATAGAAGGCATTATATCAAATAGCATAAAATATAAATGATTTTGTCAAAAGTGCATCATCAAAAATACAAATCTAAAATTCATAGAAGTATTTTTTTAATTAATTGCATTCTTTAGATGTGAAATCATAAAAAAAAATATTTCGTCTGTGTGAAAAATATTTCATAAATCTGTAAAAATATCTGTGTGTAAAATATTTCGAAACCAGACATGATTCCCAAACAATATTTTTATGGTAAAATTAAAATAAATTTTAAAATATTATTAAATTTTCGCTAATAAGAAATAAATTTATTTAAAATATTCTCTAATTGGCTAAAAGATAATGAAAAAAATATTGTCTTCATGAAAGAAAAAACATACTTTACTTTAATATAGCATCGGAATACTTGTTTTTACCTCGATTATAACAAACTGATTCGATGCAAAACGCACTTGAAACTAGTGACATTTCTATGAAAAGATCAAATGTCGCATGTATATACTTCTTTAATGGCGATTGCAATATGGAAGTGAAAGTTTAAAAATAAAAATAATAGTACTTGCGAATAAAAGAAACATTTAAATATTCTGCGTAAATATTAAAATATAGATAATATACCTGGTATTAAATTATAAATATAATAACTAGTTAAAAACTTTTTTAATATAAAACACACACACACACACACACACACACATATATATATATATATATACAGTATGCGATATAGTAAAATTGTATACGTAAATTATATACGTATTTTTCTGAAGAATTATACAACCTATTATCTTAAAAGAATGCTACCTCAAATGCATAAATGCAAATTTAGAATAATAACTGAGTCAAGAATATTATTTATTTTCTGAAACTGCGAAACATTGGAATTTCTTTCCAACCTGCAATAATAATTAGAATTGTTAATAAATTATAAATAGCTATATATTTCCAAGCACTTATGACTCACAAACAATTATCTTATATTAAAGCATGATGACTGTATATTTACTAACCAATAATTAAATTAAAGCTATCTTCAAAATATTGCTTCACATTGTGATAAATAGTTTCTCCTATAAGATTGTTGAATAAAAATATAATTTATATTTCGTAAGTAATTATTAAGAATAACTGTTGTACACCCATTAAAAATAGTTAATTAATATTTAGAAATTTTGAAAATGCTTTAAATAAGAAAAATATCATGAAATTATAGGATATGAGGAATGGAATTTCTTCATATATAAATAGATAGTTTTCTTATAGATTTAGAAGCAGCAGAAAATTATAAGTATTAAGTGCCAAAAGTAGTATTGTAAATTTAATCACTGAAAATTAAACTTGAAAACAAAATGGATAACATATTTGCTTCCTATAAAATTCTAAATTAGTAAATAGAATTTTATCAAATTTTGCTCCCCAATTATATCAAATATAAAGATTATTTCAAAGAATGGTTCGTAGATAATAATTATATATTTAATATTTAATTATTTAAAATTTGTTTCCAATGCTCATGTATTGAGAAAAGCAAAGAACGTGGCGGTCCCCAGTACATTTCATTAGTTAAATTCAAATTAACTAACATTTTAAAAGAAAAGAAATACTTAAATAAACGTAATAACGAACATTTGAACACCTAAAGTTTGTGTCTGCAGCATCCGCAATATACTTGCACCAAATTTTATATATTTTATATATTTCTATACCTTTTATATCCATGGCCAGTAGACATATAGATGGATACACATCTTTATTAAGATTAGAGATAATATGTTTATTCAGTATGGAATATTTAATCTGTAATTGGAAACATATCCCAATTACCCCAAACATTCGTTGGGGGTTAATTGGGGAGCAGAGACATGCAGTCAAAAAGACCCCATTGTTATTTTTCTTTTTTATCTTTTGTAAACAGCATTGGAATTTAATTTTGAAACACAATAAGTTCTGGAAATAATGTCATTACATAAAATATTAATATTAAAAATGTTAAATTTTATAATATTAAATTGGTAAGACGTTATAAGAAAAAACCCAAACAATTTTTAATGAGTATTTACGTCGTTTACATATTACGAAATTACACTCAGGTTAATAAATGTTAGAATTTGACAAACAAAATTAAAGAATACAATATTTTAAAAATATTTCTTTGTTCGTTTTGCATTATTGAAACTTGAAAGTAGCAATGTACAGTAGACTCATTGAGCCGCGCAATTCCACTATATTCAAATCACACAAATCTGATTTTTTCTGATCTCTATATTTTTGCCTAATTGCAGTAAATTTAAGATTCGTATATTTTACAGTCATAAGCAACATATCGGTCGAGAAAATGTAAATCCAGCCTTCATTTTCAGTCAGATATAGCCATTGAAAATTTGGACGATTTCAGAGCAGCTTCAAAACAGTATTGTGCTGAGACATCCTATGAATGTGAACTCACTAATTTCCTCTTGGACCACTTGACGCTATTTTTTCGAACAGCATAAAAACAATTTTCCATGTCACCCATAACGGTTTCCTCTTCTTCTGAATCTACGTTCGATTTTTCTTCACTTTCTTGTTCATTCTTTTCTTCATTGTCGCTTTTATCATTCATCGATAATATCAGAATCATCTTCCGATATTTTACATTTTTAAACCTTTTCACTACAGTTTTAACAAATGCGGATCACATGGCTGAATTTTTTCCCTGAAAGGTCCTATTTGAATATTATTCATTTTTTAAACAACAATATGCTATTCTAGGCAAAGGAACGGAATTGCAATACTAATATGTTTTTTCAATCATAGTTTCAGAAACATGCAATCAAATTTTGTAAAGGAATAACTTGGTTATGTGCATGTATTCATACTTAGACTTTCAACAACAACTAAAAGTTGTTCTTTTACTAAAAGAATAACTTGAAAGTACTTAGGAAAATACTGATTGTATTCAAGGACAAAATACCACGTAATAAGCAGAGCTAATGAACAGCAAAGAGTCATTTTGATTGCCGTACCAGTTACGGTTTAAATACTGAATAAGAAAAAAATCAGATGATGTTTAAAAAAATTATAAAAATAATGTGAGACGTAAAACTTTTCTTAGAATAATATCCTAAAAAACCGTTCTTTTATTAAAGAAATATACCTTTTTCTTAAATTGTATCATCTATTTTGTTTTGGAAATGAAAATCTTAATATTTTAAACCATATAAGATATTGGCACAGTTTTACATTAAACGCAATTATTTGTTTCTATCATGAATGGTGTATATCCTCGGCAGTAGTTTTAACACACTTAAAGCTGCGTGCAATGCGAAGCAGCACTCTTGCAAATTTGTCAGCATATAATAGTTTTTATCATTATTCTTCCATAGAAGATTTCCAGTAGTTCTTCATCATAATGTCGTGTTTGCTTTATAACGGAAGGAGGTTCAGTAGCTTCTGAGGGTTAAGACCCCTGAGTAGCCCAGAGCTAAAGTCTGAATACTACCTCATATGAATATGACACTCACACACTCGTTTGCACAAACCCTTCTTAGCTGAAGGGCTTTTTCACGTACCTCACGGATGGATCACAGGGGGATGATCAACTATGCCCTCACTAGGACTCCAACCCGGGATACCCTGATCACAAAGAAGACGCGCTACCTCAAGGCCATTTCGCGGGCAGTAGATTTTAATTCGGAACTCCTTTTTGCTAATCTCTAAGAAAAGGTGTAAAAATGATTAAAACATTCAGAAATGATTTAGAGGAAATAAAATCGCTTAAAAATAATGCAATTAACCCATTACTGGCTGAACATCATTCCATAATTGTTAAAAAGTCTCAGATAAAGGAATATTCAAAATCCATTAGTAGCCTGCATTAAATCGGGTTCGAATCAGTAAGTTTATTAACGAGGGGCCAAAAGCGGTTCGGAATTAGAAAATGGTTAATTGACCGAATAAAAATGTGATAAATGTTTTCGTTTGGAGAAAGGTTGATCCAACAAAAGTGGATGAAGAAAAAGTGGAAACAAAAGTGTATTTGCAAAAGTGTATCTATTGCTGTGTGTGATGAAAAATAATCATTAGTTATCAGAATTTTAATTAATTTGTTGCGCAGTTCTTACTTGTAAGATTTTTTAATATTTATTCTTTCTTAAAAGGTATAAATGGTTTTAAAATTTCATTTTTTGAAGCACAATATTTGATTAAAATGAATAATTATAATTCTTTCATTAATGGGTATATAGAAGAATTTTTGCTTTTTATTCATCAAATTAGTCTGTAAATCTTAAGACTTTCTTCTTTTATTAAACTTTTTGCTATTAATGATCAACTAGTTAGCAGTGTGAAATTGATTGTTTCTTGTTCTGTAGCAGACCATTTTTACGAAAGTCTCGGCTTTGGTTGTTTTCCCTAATTGTTGTTTTAATGTTGTAATAAATCGTTTAACACTGTAGATAATTGCATTAAAATTGTTTTATAATCTTGAAAGAATCTATGTTTTTATTTTCATTTGCATTTCTTAGTATGAAAAGTAATATTTGCCTGATTTAATATACTTTTAGTTTGCGTTGTTTTACATTTCTTTAATAAGTCCTTATAATTATCATTTTATTGATAAATGCAGGCTAATTTTCCATCTTCACTCCGCAGAAATACGAGTTTGCAATAAATGTCTTTGGTTGAAATTAACCTAAATGTTTCAATATGTTATTTAATTTATTACTACTATTATTTATTCAATAACCTTCATTGTGCCCATACCGTAATATAAGCCTTAGATAAGATAGACCTTTAGATAGATAAACTTAGATAAACCTCATTGCTTGCTTTTGAGAACTATAAAACTTTTTATTAATACATCTGAATGAGCTTTAACTGAATATATTGCCATCTAAACAAATATTCCAATATGAACGTCCAGCTAAACACGCATATCTGAATGAATTATCATTAAGCATTATACAGACGAATTTCACCTTCCGCAAAAATCCCCCCTGCGGCACTTCGAAATGAGGATGTGAAGCTTTCGGCATGGTGGTTGGTTCTCGCCATTCTGGGGGTTACACAAAAAGGCGCGATTCTGGCTACTCCCATCGATGACGGGACGTACTTCCTTAGAGAAGGGTTGTACCGTGACCGGCGATGGCCTTTAGGACTCAACCACAGTTCCCGTCAATGTTGCTGTTGTGAAGGTCCGATCATTCAGTTATTCTATCGGTGTGCCTTCCGGTGGTTCGGAGTGTCAGTGCTATGGTTTACCTTTCGCAAAAGAAACTTTATAGTTTATATTTATAAACTATAAAAAGTTTATTTTTAAACTTTCGCAAAAAAAAAAAAACATGTACAGAAAACAAACTTCCATTGATAATAAAAATTAATTCGCTCATTTATTCTAACTCCTTTAGTATTACCAATTCAGTTACTTATGAATTTAAATTTCTTATGGACGCGAAAGCTCTTTTACGTTGTCTATAGAGACTCATGCTTAAGTTAATGGGGTCTTTATATCAGAATCAGCTAAAGCTCAACATAAACAAAATGTTATAAAGCAATTCTCCCCCAACATTTCAACAAATGGCATATGAAAAACTACGGCAATTAACGAAATTCTACTTCTTTTGATATCCAAAAAGATATTTTAAAATCATTTCTGAAATTTCGCGAATTTTATTTGACTAATTTTAGTATTACTAAAGAGAAAATTAATTTACAGAGAGGTGAAAATTCCATCCAAAAAATTGTCACATTTGAAAAATAAATATTATATATGAGATTCCCGATGTTTGAGCTTCTTCTCTACTCCTTTTGTTATTTATTCACTTATGAAATTCAAATGTGTTTACTATTCATGTGCGATATATTTTACTATTCATTTTTAAGTCATATTTAATGTAATTTTATGCAGCCGTTCTTCTTATATTTTGTTTGTTGATATATTACATATTTTTGATTTCCCTAAATATTATAAAATATGAATACAGACTAATGTTTGTTACTAATTAAATATTTTAGAATAATCCTGAAGCGTTTAATTACATAAGTAGAACCGTGGTAGAATGGTAAACATTATTAAATAGTGACTGCTTTGGCGCCTTTCAGACTGTTAAAAATAATTTATTCTAATTCATCAACATTATAAATGGTATAAATAATATAACCAAAAAATGCACCCGTATTAAAAATTCTTGCATCGAGTTCAATAAATTTCATCCTTTAAATAGTCGGATAGTTAAACAAGTTTTTTTTTCAAATAATAATAATCCAATATTTTTATTTTCCATTTTTTTTCAACTATCAATTTCTTTTTATTTTATGAAACATTTATTTTTAAGCTAAGCTCCTGATCTAAGACTTTAAGCGAAAGCCTTTTTCGATTTCAAATTGCGTTGTTAATATGTTGCGAATTAACCGCTAAATCTATAACTATACTACTTATAATAAAGCTCAATGTGTATGTGTTGGCGCTCTACAGACCAGACCATTGGACATACAGCTACCAAATAAGGCATATGTATACCTGGAGGATCGGGAATGTGCAGCTGAGAGCAATTTTTTTTGTATTTTAATTAGAATTTTAATTAAATAAAAAATAGAAGAAATTTTGGCGTTTCCTCCCCATAACTTTCAAAAATATTTCAGCATAAATTGAATTTTTATATAATATTGAAGTTTAAAAAATAATCTTTTCAATGCATCTAATGTTTTATCCAAAAAAATTAAATTTCTATTTTTAATGAATTTTTTTAAATGCTTTAATTATAATTTTCAACAATGGGCTTTTTAACAACAAATTGCCATCATACTGAGAAAAACTCTAATTAAAAAATAAGTTAAATATTACTGGAAATCCAGAAAAATGCAATTTTCAGCACGTGTCTGTATGAAATGAGAAATGCAGGACAAAGTTTTCTAAATCAGCTTTATTTAAGTCAAACATGGTTTAATATATATATCCTTCCAATTCAAAACCAAAAGGCCAATTTGTAAACCTTTAATAAAAGAAATATATGAGTTAAAATGGTTCATAAGAAGAAAATAATTATATATATGTAAATTGAGTCTATAAATGCTCAAATAAATGACTAACGTTTAGTTTTTATCTAGATCCTCTGCTCTGTGAATGATATTACACAATATATTCTTAAGAAGCTAATATTTCAAACAAGGAGAGGCTCCAAACAACTAAATCATTCACTAAACCTGATTGATTTCCAAAAAATTGAATATCACTATGCAATAAAAATGGACGATTTTTAAACCACTTCATTGGCCGTCTGAAAGAAAATACTCCAATCAGAGCACAGAGTCTCTCGAGCCTTATTGGCCTAAGATTGTGAAAATTTTGATGGTTTCTAAATTATTCAATTCAAACAAAACTTCATAAATCGATCAGATTTCATAGAAGATAGAAACGTTCATTTATCTATTTAAAAGATAAAATTAAAAAAAAATATTTCGTAGAATATGATTCCTTAGGATCAGAGGACTGCATAAAGTTTAGACTTCACATTTTTTGTAAGTATGTTTATAGACAGAAGCAAAATAAAATGTTGTTATTAATAACATTTCAATCCTTTTGAAAGTAAAATTAAAAAAAGAATTATATGATAAATCTGAGAATTTTTTGTTGAATAATTCTTGAGAAATTAGATAAATTATGAACATTAAGTGTACTGCACATAAAACTTCAATGCTGAACAACTATGTTTTCATTTCTCATATTAAAAAAAAGCTTGGTTGCAGTTAAAAAATGTGTTTTATATTAATTGCATTTTAATAATTTCCACTTTAATTTAAATTTGAAATTATATGGGAGATGACAGAAAATTAGAGACCTATATAGAACATTATGGCTTAAGGATACTCCCCAAAAGCAGCTAGTATTACATAAATTCAATAACTACTTGAAGTTTAAATCTTCAAACATGAAATTTCTATAAATGAAAATACATTGAAAAAAATTTATTAAGTAGATACTGTCAATTAATATGATAAAACTTTTATGCAATTCCTAATTTTTGAAGTAATTATTATTTACTTATTATTTACTTTTTTATTTCATTGATGATTTATTTAATTAAAAATTTACGTTATGTTTCGTTGATTAAATTATTTAAAAATATGTTTGTACATATATGTGTGCATGATGGCACATTAATATTTTGTAATCTTATAGGAAACAAACTTAATTGAGAACAAATAAGACAATTTTTGAATTAGGGTTATAAGATAGGGTGTATATACTGGATTATATAAATCTGCTATGCATACCCTACTGTATAATATGTATATAATGTACTCTACTATACACGCCTTATTTATATAAATCTACTATACAAAATGCTGGAATTCTCTAGGCACATATATGAAAGACTATATTATTAGACTCAATAACGAGAGGAAAGTTTATCTATTTGTGTTAAGAAAATGAATTGCAAGCAATAATTTTCTTTTGATTTTCCTTATCTACGTGGGTTTTATTTTACTTTAATTGACGTAACATTATTTTGGAACATTATATATATTTTTATAAAATCCCTGCATTATTCGATAATGTACATCATCCCATTTTCTAAAAAGTAAAAAAAAATCACAAGAAAGATTTCGAGAAGTTGTAGATTAAAATTCTCAGTCAGAAATCAGAGCTTCTGCGTTCAGGTTTCGCAGTTTGTTATTCTGAAAGTCCATTCCTTTCCTCTTACCTGACTACACCATCATTGACTTCAGAGGAAATGGTTAAATAATTGGTATCATTAGGGAAGAAACTCGAGAGACAAAGCGAAATAACATGCTCCCAGTTTCTTCTAAGTCTTCCTTTAATGGCTTGCAACCATTTCGGCAGCATCTTCCAACAGCTAAGTAAAGTAATTAAGATGCAGTAGAAATGACCCACTTGTTGGAAAAAGAAGATTCTTTGCTTTACTTGTTATAAATGGTAGAAAAACGATTTTGTAATGTCCCGGATACGTAATTCTAATCGTTTATTCGTCTTTAAGTGTATGATGTTTTTTCTTTTTTTTTTTTGTGTGTGTGTGTTTATCGAAACCCGTATATAGGTCTCGAAATAATTCTTCCATAAAATTATATATATATATATATATTTTTGCTGAAGATAAAATAATCTTTTTAGAAGCCCCATTAGGACTGAAAATTTTCAAAACTGGATTGATTGCACTTTTGGAATTCGATCATAACTTTAATGGGAAATTTATGGATGTTGCTATTCCTATTATCGATATAAAAATAAACAAATAAATGAATGGTTTGAAATCTATTTCGTTATGTACGGAAATATATTACTTTGTAAAAATGGCAGTAACTTAAAAAATGTCCAATTTAAATGATTTAAATAGTGCTGAAATAAATGAAATCTATCTCTCCATTCAAATAAAAAGAATTTAAATTATTAATAAACTTTAGGATAGAAATGAAAAAGAGAAATTATGTTTAAATTTTTTTATCAGCACAAATTAATCTGAAAACTCTAAATTATTTTTTAAATAAATTTCGACTGAAAAAATTCTGGTACAGAAGTATAAGATTTCTAATAGATTGTGTGTATATCTTCTGTGTGGGTGTGACTAAGAATGACAAGATTAAGTTTTATTCTTTGTATTCTTAGTTATACTATTATTCTGAGAAAAATAATGAGAAGAAAAAAGTTTGTTAATTTCGAAAAATTTCATTGAATAATTTAATTAATCAGATGAGCGACAAGGAAATAAAAAAATATGTCACTAAAACATCATGAATAAATGGGCGAATAAAAATTATTTTGTATTTCCAATTTATGGGAGATAAGGTTTAAGTTCCATACAATGGCAGCACGCTGTGTGACGTTATGACGCTTATATCTGCTCAGTCATTTCTACGCCAGAGGAGCGTCGTTGAGGCTGTTTCTTGATGGCGATGTGACGCCTAAAAATTTAATTTTTGTAAAAGGCAGTAAGAATTTCTCATTTTCTTTCATTGTTTTATTTGTTTTGCTTGTCATAAATTTAATGTACATCCTGTAATTGTTATTTAAAAATTTTTTAAATATTAACCTTTTGCTCTTATAAATTAAAAATTATTTGAATTTTAATTCAATCCGTCGTCATTATCGATTTTGAATATCACAAGCGAAACTACATGTATGCAATTTTACGTCAAATATTTTTTAAATAGAACTGCTGGTTACAATATTTATTGAGAGAATGAATAATGTTATAAATGTTTGAAGTATGAAACATTTAATATTAAAAGACTATCAGCTGTTATTGCCAACTACAATTTATTTTTCAATACAATCTTTTAAATGAAGAAAGTGTGTATTTATGAAAGCGTAATATGTTATCACTTAATGGAATATTTAAAAATCTTTCCTACTTAAAAAAATTAGGAAAATATATGAAATAAAATTCGGGAGCTTTTTCTTGATCTGCGATCTTATCCTACAGTAAAAAAATAGAATCAAACATAATTTTATCTGCTTGAATTGTGAAAGAAAAATATATAGAAAATTATTAAGTAAATATAATATCCCTCGAAATTCTATGAATGGTATTGGTACTTATATATTAATGGAATATAAATATTTTCTACTATTCCATTTTTATGGTTAATTCTTGACATCTTCACATTTATGAAGATAACTGATCTCAATTTCTAATCATTTCTCGATTATTTTAATTTATTGATTAAGGATAAGTTTTGGGTTCCGGTACCATCAAATGCTCATTCGGAGATACCCATTAATCTTTAGTTTGGTTTAATTTTTTGAAGGAAAATTTTAATACTGAGATTGATCTTCAATTTTCTTCATATAATTAATTTATATATTTAAATAATATAATTAAAATTTATATAGATACAGATAATTAAACAGATATACAGATAATTCAGTTCATACCGATAATTAAAAATTATTTGCTTGTGTAACATTTTATTATACTTAAATAAATTAAATTTTAAAATTAATATTTTATGATAAAAATTGAGTGAAATATTAATTTCAAAACAACCGAAGAATAATTCTAATGAGATTTTTTGAGACTTTGATTTCCAAAATGTATGTTCTTTAAAATTAATTATTTTAATAGTGTCCTTTATATTAATACGACCTGATAGACAAAATTAAAATGCTGCAAATGAATTATTTATAATAGTGGCTTTTTCATTTGTTATTATACATTATTTAAAGTTTACAAGGATAGCACTTATCCCAGATAGTTTTTTAATGTGTGTAAGTGGTTTGAAAAGATTTTAAATAAAAGAATATTATATATATATTAAAAAAATTACTATATCGGTATTGAACTGTAAAAATAATGCTTCACCGTCACTTTTTAACATCTTTTTGTAAATTTGAAGTATAATGACAACATAAATATATATTATATACTGTATTTCTAAATATTGGAATGCATCTCATGTAGGCAAGACATGAGAATTCAACAAAGTAGACCAATAAAATTAATCATCCGATTAATTTCTATTTGCAATAAAAACTAATACATGGTGAAATATTTGTCACTTT
>JAPMOR010030432.1:101633-113170 GCA_026543865.1 Argiope aurantia | reverse complement strand
ATATATATATATATATATATATATATATATATATATATATATTAGCATATTGTTAACAATTAATATTAAAAGTCGCATTAGAAGATAAAATTTATTTCATTGTTTAAATGGATTATGTAATTATTTCTAAATATATTTAGAAACTTGTCTTTCGTATGCATACAAAATATATATTTATACGTTGTTATTTAAATACAGCAAAACATAATCAATCAAAAGCACGAAAACCATAAGTGCTTACTCATAGATTATTTGCCTCTTGAGGCATTATAAACATCTCAATAAATTGAGCGTAGTCACTTAAATTTAGGTACAAGTAATTTCCCTGGGTATACGAGACGCCGTTTCGAATTTCAAAGGATTCAAATGACTTTAACGATCACCCTACATATATTAAAGGAAACCTAAACACTGTATTAATTTCTAACGATACAGATGGTCTACACAGACGGCATATAAATTAATACTAAGCAACTTTTACATTTAGTTGCTAAATTTCAATCCCTTCAAAATTGAATATGAATTATCACTCATTTTGCTTAAAAGTCTCTTTTCTACACATAAATGTAAATTACTGAACAAAATTATATACTATAAAATTTAATTGTTTCATGTTTGCATTTTTTACAAATATAAAAGAAGTTTTACCGTTCAAAATGCAATTGTATAAATTCAATTTAAATTTGGCAAACATATTACTGCGAGATTGATTCCCTCTAAAAAAATTCAAGTAATTTTCCAGTAGTAAAAGTGAACCAGAATTTCAATTCGTTCTGAATATTAGTATGATTCATTTACATATCTCATGCGCTACTGATTTAAAAAATCATTTAAACAAATATGGAATAAAAATATCTAACTATTCAATAAGAAAAAGAATATTCTCATTAGTGATGTTAAAGGTTTTCATATTAATGCTTTAAAATTCCTCGGAGATTATTTTATAATTTTCTATATCACTTCAATTAGTTGTTTTACCTTATAATTTCTCAATAATTACTTTTTACTTATATTTACTAAATAAGTGATTGCCAAGTAGAGAAGTCTGAATTTTTAGAAAGGAAAGAAGACCATACTTTTCATGAATATCTTTAATAACTCTTATTTGTATTATAATTTTTAATAACTGAATATTCAGCGAATTTTTGTAACCATTCATTTTTATTCAATCATTAAAGCCATAAATTAAACTGAAGAGGAAATTTATTGATTAAATAAATCAAATTAAACTAAGCTATTCAAATATTTTATAATTATTTCTACAGTCTTCTGTAGTATGGATATAATAGGAATATTCTGATCCGAAAAGTTCGCATACATTTTTGTTTCATGATTATATATATCTTTCACAATTTGATGTTGATCCTGATGTTTTTATAAATATTTCACTTCGAATTTAATGAGTAAGGTTTTTATAACCAAATTTACCCTTTACATCTGTGCATTTATTTTTTTCCCAAACTCCAATACCATAATTTCAATCTATTATTGTTATTTTTATAAATTTGCTGATCTAATACCTTCTACTTTCTGAAGAAACACATGCCATCTATAATTCTGTCATTTAAAATTTTCTCAAAAAGACAAAATTGAGATTACTGTTTTATCCCTACTGATTGCGAATTTTTAGTATTCTGGGTACAAAAGTGGATAATAGTATTAAAGTTTGAAAAATTATTATTATTCTCATTTATTCCCTAGTACATTAAAGCATTTGTTATATAAGTGGGATAAGAAATTGATGACTTCATGTTTTCAGAAATCCTAAAATACCTTACTTCAGAAAATAAAATGAGTATAATCCAAGTTAATCTGGATTATATCAAATCGTGAATAACATCGGATGGCCGAGTTTAAAATAAAAGTTTAAAAATGTAGTAGTTAAAAAATTATTTCTAATAGACATTAGCATATTAGTGAAATGATCATTCCATTTAAATCAATATTTTAAATAAATGCAGTTGTTTCAGATAGCATGCATAGAGTGTGTAAAGGAAATATTTTATAAATTACTGCAGATAAATTCCTTAAATAGTAAATCCTTTCATACTAACAATCATTTTCACTGTCTATATTGCATAGATTTTGCTCCATGATTAGTTAAGTGAACTCTTAAAAGGAGTCGTTTATGATGATTAATGAATTAAATGTCTAATTCTTAAATGATCATCGTATGTTAATTTATTTGTGTTTTATTTCTTTTAAATATATTAAGTTTAGCAGATGCACTAAACACTAACATATTTACAAAAGTTTATTGAAAGGAAATGTAAGTTTGCTTTTTCCGCACATTATTTTAAAATAATGAGACTGTAATGTGTGTAATCAATATAAACATAAAAGATCCAGTAGTTTGTTTCCAGAAAATGAATAGACTTAATATCAAAATGATAAGAAAGATGTGAAAGATTTCTTAAATTATATATTATCCCTCAAGTATGAATAAAATAAAATATCTAAAACTTCTTTTGATTGCTTTAGATGCGTTTACTAGAAAAAAAAAATTCAAAATCTAATTTCATAATTTGTAAGATGTTCAGCTGTCCTCTATCTGATGAGATATGTCTGATGAACTACAAGTGGGAGTGTTGTTCAAAAATTCGTCGCCAATATATGGTAATAGCTGAAAATTACATGCTTTTTCGAGAAATCTCTCGAGTAGTTTCTAAATGGAACCTTAATCAAACAATTAAGCTAAATCAAAATTTTCACATTACATTACTTAGAATTCATATGATACTTCTTATATGTATTCATGACATTATTACGAGGCACTAATGACATTAATTTATTATAAGGAAGAAATTTCTCAACATATCTTTAATCAAGTGTAAAAATATTTTAATACATTTTTAACGCATTCTTTTTTTATGCTTTTTTGCAAAAATTCAGTGAGACCAATATTTAATTATATGTATTTATACATAAATAAACATTGTAATATAAATCAAATTATTATTTTCATTTCATTAGTAAAATCTAACTTCTGTTTTTAAATGAGTTTCAAGTGTTAAGCAAAATGAAACAAATTTCAGTTGCTATTTTAATCCAAATGGTAAATAATTATAAGTACTTTCGAAGAAATTGTGAAATTTCCAATTTAGAGTGGTATCTACATTTTGAGTATAAATATCTATAATCAGTATTGATTGAATACATTGATTTACATTCCATAATTTTAAAATCACTAAACTTCGAAATTTCAGTCAGTCATAAAGTCATCAGTCATGAATATTCTCATTCTTAATGAATTAATTGCCACATATTAAAACAAAAATGGTCCGTCATCTTAAAAAAAAATGCCTTTAAAATTATGTGACAATTTTGTTCGCATATGTGCTACAGTGAAAAAAATAGTAGAAAATTAGTATTATCTGGTGAATGTGGAAGAATACCATACAGTTCTATGAAAGACTGAATATTTGTTTCCATTCTTACACATTCATGCATTTACCTATGTATGCCGAAAGTTATGCTGAGAGGCGATAAAATAAGTCGAGAAAACACAATCATATAAAACAATTTAAAACGTTTAAATGAACAAGTTTGTATATAGCGAATCATATAAATTATTTGTATATTTGAAACTTGCACTATTTTCATTTCTCATTTAAATGCACCGCTCATTTAAGGGTAGACATTTATTTATATGTGTTTTTAATTCACCTTTTTAATATTTGGATATATATGTACGATAAATTTCATTAATAACTTTTAATATAATTATTACAGAATAATGTATGATATGAAGCAATATTCGTAATACGGTTGAATATTGTATACTATCATATAATATCACATTATATTGGACAATACTGTGCAACACGCTGTGCTACCGGAGATAAAATTACAATTTTGTGTAAAGGTTTAAAAAAAGGCTGAATATTGAAACTTGTCAATGTATGTAAGAAATAATTCTAGCACGTAAAATTTCGGACACATTGCAGGCGACTGCGAAAATTCTGGCATTCAGAGAAATGTATCAGCAATTTTCAGATTTTTTTTTCTTTTTTTACAGTAGCATATGCATTTAATGATCTTTGTATTTAAATAATCACTAACACAATTTTTTTGAATGATTAAAAAGGATTAGGAATGACAGATCAATTTTTAAATTTCATAAAAACTTACTTAAAACACAAATAAAATTGCCGCATCAAAAAAATTAAGACCCACTAGCCGTTGACATTTAGACTTTCTCTTAATAAATGGTAGTTGTAAATCCTAATAAATCATTTAATAAATATTTTTCTGTCAAATCTTTTGATGAAGTGAATCGATTACAATATTATTTAATTTATAATAAACTACGTATCCCAAATAAAAATAAAACATTTTTTCAAATTTAAAGTAATATTTTATATTTTAATTATTAAATTGGAATTTTTATGGGATTTTTTTGTAAACAAAAATCTTTGCCAGTAAAAATTGTAATTTCAGTCATTTACAGAAAAAACTATAGAATTCTTCAAAGATAAACCAGTATTTTCAGATTTTGGAACCTGATTGGGAGGAGTCACAACTTTATGAATTAATTCATCTGCATTGTAATCAAATTTCATTCTTGAAAAATGAGATTAGAAATAAGTTATGTAGAAATAAAGCATATTTTTGAATGTTGTATTAGACAGTTCATTATGAATTTAAAAGTTCCTTTTTAATATATTTATAATGCAAAAAGGGTTCTCAAAATATATAACTGATTAGGCAATTATATTCCATTCAATTAGCATTTAAAAGAAAATTATATTTACTCATAAAATATAAGGAATCTTCGAACTTATAAGAATTGCATTAAGTTCAAGGAAATTCTTTTTTTATGTGTTAAAATAATTTGAGTTTTTTTGGAAATTTAGCTCGGAGAAGTACAAATAATTACAAACTAAAAATAAAAATGTATAAAGTGTTAGAATAAATCACAAAACAAATAAGGAAATTGTTGCCAATTTTAATATTAAATAATCTTTAAAAATGGCGTTTAATCTTAAATATATTTGAAAACATTCTCCCTATATGGATTTATTCAAAATAAATTAGTTTGGAATTTAATGCCATCAAAAATACCAGCAAATTATCAAAACTGTCGTTATGGGAAACTATTTCCATCAAATTTGTGATGTATCTTTAAAGAAGTTTTTCAAAACAACTACTTAATTATCATTTTTCAGCAAAATACAAACGATATTAATGAAATATAATATTTATTATCAGCTATTTATTAGAAATATTACTTTTTATAAGCAAAGTGAAATTTTAATTTTTATTTTAAATCGAAGTAAAAGTAACTTTTAAAAAAATTGAAATAAACTAATAAGTAAAGAGCGATATAATAACATAATAAACGATTGATGCTGTAAAATTTGTTCGGAATACCGATAATTCTACAGCAAATAAATCGACTGTTGCGAAGTATATTTCAATGGTATGAGTTGAATGATATATTTATTTTTAGCATTTACTTAGACTGAGAAAAACATAACTTCTTTTTCCAATCTAAGTATTGCCTTTTGCATTTACTTATAAAATTATTTATGCAGAATATTTTCAAATTACTGATGTTTTATAATTTGATATGATGAGAAATTCTATAGAAAACATGGGAAATAAAATGAAGCTTTCAAACATCAATCAAGAAATCTGATTTGCATCTATTTAAAAAATATTCTGAGCTAAATAAAATAATTTATTTCATTTTGAAAAATGGAAATTTTCTAAATAAATTTTCAACGAATAGCGCAATTAAAATAAGTTATTCGTCGGAATTTTAAAATACGATGTAAAGCAATTTCTGCAGCTAAAACTATTGAAGAAACTAAGTAACCTGCAAATAATAGAATAAATATTCCATACATATCTCCAAGATTTAGGGAATGAGTTTTCTCTGGTTCATCTATGTCTTCTAGATCTGTACCAAGTCCAGATCTAAATATTTCATCATTTATAATCTTCTCATACAATCCAGCACTTATAAGACTAAATATCACATCATTCAATCGTTTTTTGCAGCAATACTTTTTGTTCAAAACCACTCCAACATTCCACACTCCAAAAGAATCTTCAGAAATCCTCATCTTTCTATAAAGTGATCCCATGAATCGCCTATTGGGTCCTAGAAGCGCTGTCCTTGCCTCGAAATAATTAGTTATTTTCTCTCTTGTATCATAAAACCAATTATTATCTTGTATGATTTGTCCCAATTCCTGCAAATGTCGATATTCGCTTTCAAGCAAGAAGTTCAGAAGAAAAGACCCTTTTGGCAGCAAAGCCTTATATGATCCTGTTTTCACAGCACTGATTAACTCCATAACAGTCTGTACACCCTTCTCCCTCAGAGGTACAGTCAGGAATGACAGAAAGACAGCACTGTAGCTCATAGTCATGAAAGACACGAACAACCACCAAAAACTATATAGAATTCTATAACTGACAGTATGGATGGTAAAATTTACAGGTTGTTTGAACAAACTACCACCAATGGTAGTAAAGACCGCCAGAAAGGGTCGTTTTCTTGTCATCAAATAGTAAACAATGAGGGATACAATAGGTACCAAAGGTAAGAGTGTAAACCAGATACTAAGAGCAAAAGGATACATGAAAACTGTTGTTTTTGGTATCAGAGGAGGTATCTCTGTTACAAATGTTTGAACTTGGCTGGTATAAGTTGTGCTGAAATCTAAAATCAGAAATCTATCATAATTCATAGATAAATATGCGAAAGCCATGTCAGCTTCATTTCGATCTAATAATCCAACAACACCTGTCCAACTCCCATTGTCTAGACGATTTCCAAACAATCCATCAGCAGGAACCATAAGATCATAAGTAAATCCCATGGCTTTAGATACCAAATTCAGGAAGTTAGCTTCTATCACGGGAATACTTGCAATTCCTTTTACGGATTCATTAGTTATATAAATATTCTTCACCGGAGGCAAGACCACTTTGATCTTCTTAAAAAAGTGTTTTTTCTTCATCTGCAAAGGATTTTTTAAAAATTATTTATTTATTTTTCTGTATGAGCACGTATCTTACTGACCTAACTCAGATCTATAGCCATAAAATTCAGCTGCAAAACTTTCTAAAACTCGATACATTTTGTTACAAAAGGCTTGCACGTGTTTTCACTCCACGATCAAATCAAAAATTTATAACCATAAGCGTATTGAAATTCATTAATCAATAAGGTGTTTGTCAGCTATTCGGACCCTCTGAAAATATTATTCATAATCGATATATTTGTCGTAATGAAACAGAATAACACAAAGTAACGAAAGTTTATAATTTATGTATTCATCTTTGATAACAATAAGATGACATTTAGGACCATTTTAAAAATGTAGACGAGTTGAACGGTTCTAATCGATATCATTGAAATTTATGCATTTATAATAGAAAATAATGGTTTTGAGCTAAAAATAGTAATAGTTGTCTTTTGCATGTTATTCATAATTAATTTATTTAAATGTATGATGAATAGTTTTTTGTAAAAATTATAATTGCAAGTTATTAAGTAATCATAATTCGTGCTATAAATACTAAATGTAATAACGATTCATTACTTCGTATGTATTATTAACCTACATTTTGTATCTTCTTTATAGTTTTAATGTCATTAATAGGAACTTCTAATAATTTATTTAGAACAGAATTGTTATATCAAAAAATTTGTATTAACATTATCTTCGCATTCCCTAATACACTGCAGAGGATAGACGTCGATTTAAAATTCATAACATAATTAATTCTTGATAAAAATATTAATATGAAAATTATTCTCGTGAATATTTAGTCATAGTTTTAAATATATAAATACATGTTATAATATCTAGAATTATATATTTTTTAAATTCATGAATAATAAATTAAAACCAGATAGTGCTTAAAAATATACATGTATTATATATCTGAAATGCACTATTTTAAGTTAGGCGAATATTTTTCTACATTATTAAACTATGAGAATTCGATTTGCATGATGTGTCTGCTTTGAGTATAGTATAGTAAAATTTGTGTACCATATGATTATCATGAATAGATTTCTCCATTTACTTAGTAAAACATCATATATATTTAAAAAATTTTAATAAGAATGTTAGGGAGATAATTTTCTCTCTGTTAAAGATTTGTCTAGGGTCGGGATAGTCTGGTTGTAGATCGTTGGATTCACGTCCCTTGGGTTGCGAATTTGGACCCCGCCGGCCGAAGACTCCCCGCGTGTGTGGTGGTCGGGGCGCATATAAATCTGTCATGGTCACGAATACCTCCATGTCGAGAGTAATACCACTGGGGATACTGGATCAGGGGTGATCGTTCTCTGATTCAAGTCTAAATTATGATATATGGTTGAGTGAATGAAATACATGAATGAATTTCCCCCCGTAAAAAGGGTTGTTACGTGTGTAGTGGCAAAGTCTTAATTTTGGCCCTAGTTGGTGCCACTAAAACAAAAGGCGCACCCTATCGGCTTAAATCGTTGTTTTCGTAACAGCGGGCTTGTTCATGACAAATACCATAAGAAACAACAACAGAGATTTGTCTTCTGTAATTTCGCAAGCCATATAATTTCGAGTCCAAGAAAAAGACGATAGTTGACATTATGCTATTACTGTTTGAAAAAAATGAATTCAATGTTTTAACTGGATTATGATCAGATACAAAATATTAAACACTTCCGTTATAAAGAAACCTATAAGTAATATATATATATGTGTGTGTGTATTTGTGTGTGTGTGTGTGTGTGTATATATATATATATATATATATATATATATATATATATATATATATATATATATATATATACTGCATTTTCATTATTACATAGAGTCTTTGTAAATTGTACAATATATATCCTGGACAGCTAATTTATTATTATAAAATTTAGGTTTTATAATATTAATTCTCTCTCATTAAGATGTGAAACATAAAATAAAGCATAGCGTAAAATAATTTTCTTATTTTTAGACCTTTCTTTTTTTTAAAAAAAATATTTTTTTAATATTAGTAGTCCATCTTGTTATCCATGAATGCATCATAGTTATATTCTACAGTCATGGTAACAAGCTTCAATTTAAAAAAATCCGAATTAATCTCAAAATAATTTCTGAAAATTAACAGATTATTAAGAAAGCTCTTACATTTAATACTGTCAATAATACTGGATAATTTCTTATCTAAATGAAAAAAATCTTTTAAAACTGTTGTCAGTATCCCATTTATAATTAAAATTTTGTCTACTTAAGTCTATTTTAAATGATTCTAAATGAGAAACCTTTATCTTCATTAAATGTATATTATTCACGTGAATACACTTACATATATAATTGTAAGAATATTATAACATTTAAAAACTTAAAATTTATTTTTGTCCTTTTTTAAAAATTGTTTACCGTTAAACGTTAAAATATTGTATTAAAATATTGTATCAAAATATTCCCTACAATTTATAATGGATATTCTTTCAAATAAACTTTAAAAAATAGAATGACTGACATAAAATTGTATTCGTATTCTTGAACTCGGTGAGATAATAATTTGGCGAAGTTAGAAGTACTTTTATTAACTTTTCAACGTTACAGTTACCCCGAGCTCTACTCTTCCAGAGTGAAATTGACATGATTGTTTTAAATTTGAAAATCATTTCCAATTTTCATTCAGTAAAGTAAAAAAAAATGTTTTATTAAATATTTTTTAGAAGCTGTCAGGTTTATATTTATTTCCAAGTCAATTCCCAAACAGGTTAGGGTGATGAAAATTCTTTTAATTGTATATTACAAATGAATAGAGAGTAATTTGGTTCGCATGCTTCAACCAATCGAATTAAAAGTATTCTGAAATTTAAGTTTCACTAAGGAACCCCTTAAGGTAATAATTGTTTGTAAAGCACAAACTGATATTTTTTTAAAGAAGATGGAGAAATTCGGAAGAAAATTTAAAAGCTTGTTTTTGTTACTCGTCGATAAATTCTTAGTTTCGGAATCACGAGTTTTCTCGAGTATGGATATTTTTATAATTATTACGGTTGGTATTTAAAAAATATACATATATAAATAATATAAGATAAATTCAAATAGTCTGAAATAATTAAATGTTTCGACAATAAATGTCTTGCCTGATAAAAAAGATTTTTCTTATAAGTATCTGTGACATATCTCTGACATTATTCGATATTCTGAATACTGTATAATATCGTGGAAAAATGGGTGCAATATTATTGAGTAAGTGTACTAATAAGGTTAATACTAATATTAACTTACTTAATTTTACTTATGCAGTAATATCACTTATTTATTAATTTACTTTTCTTTTATAATAGATATCTCATCTCAATTTTATAGTTTATTTCTACACATTACGATGAGGATGCTTTCGAGATTATATTCTTTCCATGCATATAGTCTGGTGGCAGCAAAGGTGATATTTATTATTGTGTTACGGGATTCCTGAAAGATTTTTCAGCATATAAGTCATATTATATTAATATTTAATAAAGACTGAAAATGAACAATTTAATATGCTATATTTATTATAAAAATACTTAAAATTCTTTATATAATATATCATTAAGGAAAAATTCCAAATTTAAATATATTGCCTAGCAAAATTTAACAACATTTTATAGCTAGTCCATTTCTTTTTCGAAATCAAAAAATTCAAAGTATTCGACTACATTCTTCTATTCTTATTATTCCATTTTGTTGTTGTTTCTTATGGCCCTTGCCACGGACAAGTCCGCTGTCCAAAGGCAGCCGATTTAAGCCTAAGGGGGAGCACCTCTTGTTTTTATAGTAGAGCCATCTTGGGCCAAGAGTACGACTTGACTACTCACGCATCACTCATTCGCTTGCACAACCCCTGTTTACAGGAGGGCACATTCACACTTCTCACAGATTGAAAAGGAATAACAACCATGCCCAAACCGGGACGCCCAGATCAAGGGGAAGATGCGCTACCCCTATGCCAGGATGCCGGCATTCCATTTTTCAATGATGTATTAATATATAATCCTTAAAATGCAAGCATATAATCATAAATTTAACTTGAGAAAATAATATTTCTTCAAATGATTTTGAAACAAATAAATGAACGTATACCGTCAACAGTTAATTTTCTTCATTATTTTTGAAATTCTGCATTTTATTCTAAATTTTATTAGAAATTTCTCTTCCTAAAAATCAAGAATTTATGTTGAAACACATTGATTATGTAATGTATGAGAAGATTAGAATATTATGCCTGTAGAGAAATCATACATTTATCAAAATATTGCGAATATTTTGGTAAATGATTGAGCAAGGTATAAACTTGATTTTATTGTATGACCTTTAGAGACATTTCGAAATGAAACGGAACAATATTATAAAACTTCGAACTTTAGAATATGTCTTCCATACCTTTTATAAAAAACTGAATGCATTCACTTGCAATGTATGCATAACTTTTATATAGTATCCGTCTGATGGTAAATCTTGAGAAACTTTGAAGCTTAGAGAGAAAACTAAATTTTTTGTAAACAATCTTATTCAGATTTATTCAAC